>OVAU01001853.1:2532-13720 GCA_900406315.1 Biscutella laevigata subsp. laevigata
ACGAAACCAGAGACTCTGGGTTCGATCCCCAGTGGAGTCGTATTTCCCATTTTTCTTTTCTTTTTAATTAATTATCTACCACAAACGACGTCGTCTCGAAGATTTAGCTCAAATTTTGCGTCGGCATTAAATTTTGGTAAAACTAGACCATATGTAAACCCAACAAAGACGATCAAGCCCCATGATAATGGAAGCAAACTGTTCATTGTTTATTACGTCTGTGATGGTAAATGACTATGGAGAGCTAAATATGCTCAAATTGAATTTTATACCTACACTTACATATATCTAAAATCAAATTCTCCAAATCTAACGAACGCAGTAACATTGATGCATTCTCGAGAAACTACATAATGCTATATAGCTTTGCACAAATATTGCTTGTATTATCGAATGGCTTTAGCTTTATTACTGTTTTAAACTATATAAGACCTTTCTTTCAAGTGTTTTGTTGAGTTTACTCTGTCGTCTGCTCGATAGAACGTAGCTCCCAGTTTCCTTCTCCATCAATCAGCCTTAGCTCCAAGGAATGGAATGGGATCAGAGCCGGACGCTGAGATTACAGAATTGATGAGATTTTGGTAAGAGTTTCGATACTTTTTTCAAGGTAACGAGTGAAGGAAAGCACTTACTTGTGATGATGTTATGAAAGTTACTCCCATGTCTTTTGCAACTCTGTAGAGCTGTTCCTCAACATCAACACTCGTTGCGCTGCAAATCAAAGAGCGGATTTATAAACAAACGGAAAAATTATTGCAGGATTTTAGGAGAAGACTGGTCATTTACTTGGTGCATTCATCAAGGATTCCGAACTTTGGTCGGTGAAAGAATAAACGCGCCTACAATACGAAACAAGTCAGATTATTCATGTGAATCATGAAACAATACAAGTATGTTGTTGCTCTACCAGAGACTTACCATGCCTAGTCTCTGTTGCTCTCCAAGAGATAATATGTCTTCCCAATTGGTGGTAGCATCCCAACCATTTTCATCTCTTTCCAAAAGATAAACTAACCGAACATTCTCCAGGATGGTCTTCAAATGACTATCAAGAATGCTTCCAGCTTCTGCTGAGCTTTCTCCTGTTACTTGACAACAATATTCCACAGGTATTCTACTTAGTTCTAGCTCAGTTATATTTACGTGTGTTAAGAGTATTTATATTTGAGAATCGACTCGACCTTTTGAAGTAAATGAAATTTTGGACTTACCATGTGTGTACAACTTTGCTGCCCTTTTGTCTGCTTCTTCTTTCGATAGAGGGTATATAATTTGATCTCTTAGTGTACCCAAACATGTATAAGGTCGTTGCGGGACAAAAAAGATGCCTTTCCCTGACCCAAGTTCTTTGATATCCAATGATGGTTTTGCAAGTCTTCCACATACAGTAGGCCAGATATCTCTAAGGACTCTAAATACAGAGGTCTTTCCACTTCCATTTGGACCTGAAAATTTGCTAGTGTAAGCTCCGGGCTCATGCAATAAATCCAATGACGGAGTTTAATTCACCAACCTGTGACGAGCAGGCTATTTCCTGGAGTTATTTCGCATGACAGCTTGCTAGCCATCAATTTCTGAGCAGGGGTAATGATATCCACCTCCGAAAAGGAAAGTAGTTCTTGAGAATCCAAACGACTCGTCTGATTTTCCGAGGTAACGCCTGAAAATAGTTGGACAAAACGAATATGATCAACCCAAGTACAGACATTCTCTATAACACAATTAAGCCTCGCATCCAGTGCACGGCGAGCATGAAAAATCCTGGTCAGAAGTATGACTACGTGTATGTTCATAAAGCAGCATGATTTTGTAGCGCTTTGCTTAAGTATGAACGTATATATGCTGTAGTACCTGACTGAGAAGCATCCAAAAACTCATCGAGCTCAAAGATTCTATTAATACCACCAGAGAGCTCAAGGAACTTCTTGTGTAGTTCAAGAATATCGCCAAACGCCATAAAGCTTTGAGAGACAACAGAAGCTAGATACCTCAATGCATGTGCCAATTCACCTGAATGGCATCAAATAAGCCGTTATACATAGAACATCAACAAAGTTAATTGGCTCTCATTAACCAATAAAGTGAAATTAACTGGACAAGTACTATTGGGAAAAGGTGGTGATGTATGTTTGTACTACAATGAACTGTGACAGATCTTAACCTTGAGTGGTGACAAGTGCTCTGTCTCCCTTGTGTTCTAAGGCATACAACAAACTCAATCCCCAAGTAACATTATTGGGAAGTTGCTTTGTCACAAAATCATCAAGTATGCCGTACAACCATTTCTTTTTCAAGAGCAGGAGAGAGTGGTCCAGTAGTGCCCTGAATTTTGTGTCAACCATCTGATCCATGAAAAAAAAAATCAAGGGCAGATTCACCAATAAGATGCCGTGTCAAAGCTCCATGCACACAAGTGAAGCCGTATATGGCAAAAGGCCATCAACACATAAAGCCGTAAAACATGCATATCGGTTTTTCAAAATTAAAAAGCTATAACAGCTATAGCGAGGGAAGTTAAGAAATTTACAGCTTTTTCTCGAGCTCCACCTCCAAAGAATGCAATAGATTCGGCGTGAGTGTTGAGTCTCTCGTGCATAAACCTGCGTAAGCAGGAGTAAGTTGGTCCAGATAGTTGCTCTAACGAGATCATCTACAAAATAGAGGAAACAAAAAAAAACACTTACCTAAACTTCCCCTCAAGCTCCTGTTCTTCACCGGCTAGATCACCAAAATCAGGAGCAACATGTCTCAGAAAACCCAGACCAAGTAACATATATGTGTAAAGTATGGCAACTCCCCTCTGACCAGTCAATAGCTTCATCCTCCAGGTGAACCTTCGTTTTTTTGGTGTTTTGAATGCATCATTATAATTCAAACCAAAAGCCATGAACAAATATCAGGAAAAAAAAAAAGTGTACTCACCAGAGAATGTCAACGGATGGCTTTACCATACCAGTAAGAAGTCCAGACAAGTCAGTGGTTAATTTTTCTAGGTCACGAGTCAGTCTCTGGTCCGCATCAATACTATTTCCTGACATGTGGAAAACCTGCATAGGTATGAAACCAACGAGATTTTTAGAGTCTCCAAATTTGTAACAGCAACTTACAATAGAATAACAAACAAACTGCCTCTACGAAGCATAAACCAACCACAAATCAAATCCCTTTCAATTCAGTAAGGATATATCAGAATCTCAGCATACTTCTTACATAACTGAATAAAAATATCATGCTTTCTTTTAGATCAAGTTGCACGGAGTAACTCAAGTCCATAGTCATAATTCACGAGGTATGCCCTATATTTGCATAATAAATTTGAGCTTATAGATGTGAAGTGACCTTGTAAAATGCATTATTTCTCAAGTAATTCCGTAGTAGATGTTGAGTCAGACGAATCCTCCACCCTAAAGCTAGCCTTTGCGTTAGATGCCTGAAAAGAATGCAACAAAGCGTATTAAGGGAAACCACATCAGCAGAGGGGTTTCTCGAATGTAACTAATAATATAAAAACAGCTAATTCTAACACAGTGAGGTTTCCAGCTAGCAACTTAATAAGTCATGACAAGGAGATTAATAGTGGGCGTGGGGCTTGCCTACATTTAAAACATGCATAAAAAGAGAAGATTACCTTAGCGAAGGAGCAATGAAGGAAGATGCACCACTTTGGAGAACACTCAAACCAATCAAACGAACAAAGGCTGCCTTATCTTGCTCCAAGACATATTTCACAGTGGTCCCTGCAAAAATTATGGTTGGTAGTTAGAAAGGAGTATCAATAAAACTGATCAGGTAACAGTATGGAGCATGTTTACCATTCAAGGAGGCTATTCTGTCAGAGATCAGTGTTCTTGAGACAACAAGGCAAGCAACAGCAAGCAGTTGAAATCCTTGTTTGTCAAATAGAGTGGGTATCTGAAAGTAAAAATGAAGTGGTCAGCTAGAAGTATAATAACAGCTACCATTAGGATTAGTGCTGGACGAAGAAGATAGACAAATAAATTGCAGAAGAAATAGTTGGCCTTCCACAGAAGCTAAAGAGATGCAAATGCCAAGCTGAATGGAATGGATGTATGCAGCTACCATTTGATAAATGGATGCAGCTACTCTAGATGGCAACGCCCTTAGGGATGCTTTAGGAAAGTATGTATTGCTTTATAGGTTCAAAAACTGGTACTTGTATTTTCAATAAAATCCACACAAGTAATGCAAACTCACCAATATGTTTAACATTGCAGCTACTCTAGATGGCAACGCCCTTGGGGATGCTTTAGGTTGAGGAAAACGAGGAAACACAACACTTTTATCAACAACAGGTGATTTTGCAATTAACTGAGTCAGGTACGACTGAGCCTTTGAATTATTGGCAGATTCCTACATAGCACCATGTGACAAGGTTATAACCACCACAAAAGCATGCGTCAACAAAATTTAAATTGAAAACAAAGAAAAAATGTTGCATTAGCTTCTGAAGACCTTCCTAGCTGCAGCAAAAGCTCGTTGAACAACCATTGCGTCATTTTGTCGACCTGTATCTGAACTTTTCACTGAATCATTTCCACCGTCCGTCAGAGATGCAGAGTCGTTCCTGAAGGGTTAGCCTTTTTAGATAAGTAAATACAAAAGAACTTGGACAATCCTAACATGGTTAAGAACCAATTCCAACCTCTTGTAGTGAACACTCCATCCCCCTTCTCCGTCTAATGATAGAACGACATCATGGAATGCAACAAGGGCTGGACGATGGGAGATTGTTATGCAAGAAGTTCCCATAGCTCGAACCTTAGCGGCAAAGCGTTCTTCCATATCAGTTGTCACAGCACTTGTGCATTCATCAAGAATTGCAAATTTAGGTTTGTGGTAGAATAGTCTCGCCATCCCTAATCTTTGTTGCTCTCCAAGAGATAATTCATCCCCCCAATTGACTTCTTTGTCCGGCTGGTAACGATCCAATAAATATTCTAGATCAACCTACAAAAAAATTCCACAAAATAAGCATAACATACAATTAATTCAGAAAACGAATTTAAACCACATAAACCATCTTTTACTGCAGATTAAAGAAACTAGGATACCAACATTTTCCAAAAGCTCCACCATTCCAGTCTCCGTGAGCGGTTCAGTCTCTTGATTAGAGGTAAGGGGATATATTAACTGGTCACGAAGTGTTCCTACTGCCATATAGGGCCGCTGTGGCACGTAGAAGATCTCCTTGTTAAGATCAGAACCAACTCCTGGCTTCACGATATGCCCAGACACCAGGGGCCATAGTCCTCCTAATACTCGGAAAAGGGAACTCTTGCCACTTCCATTAGGACCTACGATGCATATCGTTGAACAAATGATGAAACGAGTACAATGATTATATCAGGCACGCAGAAATGACAGCTGCAAATCTGAATGTCAGTGCACAAATTAAAATACCAAGACAAATGAAAACCATAAACATGATGTTTTGCTGCACCATTCCACTGAGATCTTTGAACTGGACACGAATAGTTCGTCTATAACTGGGAGTACCAAATCTAATTTCGATAAGGGTTATATCGATATCCCTTTCAGATTATTTCTTTCAGAATACTTCAAATTCACATTCCCGTTATTCATTTCCGTCATAAAGACAACAAGGGGTACTAAATTTTTCATCTTTGCTACTAATCTCAAGAATCATAGAACAATTTATAGCAGCATAAGCTATTCTGTCAATCATTATTGAATGTGTGGCTGAGAATATTTTCCAGATGATTACGCAGGTTTAAGATAGGCATGCGAGATATTTTCATTGTTAAAATGCAAAAGAATAAAGCCCATGAAAAGGGAAATTGACAGTCATACCATGTCATCCCCTATATATAAAGTTCACCTGTAATCAGAAGATTGGATCCTTGTTCAACTCGAAGGGTGAGATCCTCCACCAAAATATTTCCCGTTGGAGTAACAACCTAGTGTGCATTAAGTAAGATTAAGAACAAAACATTTTGGAGAAGGAATACAGTAACACGAATCTGTTCCAACTACCTTGACATCAGAAAACTCAACATAGTTAGCTTCACTTAGGTAATTTCTGCTTCTATTTCTCTGGAAAGATGATTTATCGTCACCACTGAGTTCCCTCGAAACAGCCATCAACTCATGGATTCGATCAGCATAACCACTGTTGGAAGAAACAACATTTCACTGCTTAGAAAGTATAGCCACAACCCCAACTGATGGGTATAAAAGTAAGTTTACTTAATCCTCTCTCTCCCCTGTATATGATTTCACCAATAGCGCAAAATCCAAAGCCCAGAAATTTGCCAAAGTCCTAAAAGGACTACCAACTGAACTCGTATTCTTTTGGAAACAAGATCGACACTTCTTAGTGGAGGATTCAACCACAAAGAAACACCTATGTCTACATACTTTAAACAAGCAGCTACAAAATGTTCACCATTTAAGTGTCTGGCATGACATCCAACATAACGTATTACCTGAGTCGGCTGAGTCGCCTGGAACTTATAGACAGTGTTCCCAACGCCTGAAAGAGTGAAATAATAACACTGGTATGATATCTGATATTGCTTAGCATTTCGGCTCTCCCTAAGGTTGAGTCATCAGGTCTTAGATGCCCGGAGAAAAATGGTTCGATAATCAGAATGACAGCAACTGTAGCACCGAGATACTTCAGCAGAAAATCTTGGATCATGCCAAACCACCAGTGATCATGAAGCACGTGACTCATATGTCCAACAAGATTCTTGAACTTTTGCTGTATATGAGATTCTTCCCTGGCTTCCCCACCATAGAATGCTATGCTTTCTGAATGAGTCCTTAAGCGCGAATGTAGTTGCCGGTACTCCCCTTCCAACTGCTGTTCTTTGGACATCAATTTCCCAAAAGAAGGCGAAAAGTTCCTAATTGCAGTCCCGGCCCCCAGTACATAAGCCTACACAACAACCGTATCACGAATAACAGATCGAAATAATTGCACTATGAACTGATACACGGAAAAGCGGCATAAAAGGCCCAACGTGAAGTGAATCTTGCAAACATGGAAGATTAAACAAGAATCACCAGTATCCAGAAGATGTATTTTGGACTAGCATAAGAACACAGGCGCCATGCATACAAAATTCCATCAGTAACCGCCGTCAAATCATCCTGTATAAGTTCGCTCAACTCTGAGGAGAATCTTGGTACATCGCTGGCAATTCGTTGCTCAGGGTTCGAAATCCGGCCATCCACATGTGATATTTTGTAATATACCATATTCTGAAACAAGAATAAAGGATGATTAAAGTGATATTCAGCACTGTAAAGTAAATACAATATGTCCACTAGTCAAAGGCATACTAGCATAAAGAAAAGGTAACCAATTGAATTGCCTCCATTCAGATAGCTACCTCGAAATAATGAGAATGGATAAGTTTCGTCAATATCTTCCTGAATCGCAAACTCAAGGCCCCAGTAATGTACTTTGATGTAGCGTGCGTCGTCGAAAGCATGAAACACAACATAATATTCTCGGAGATAAGACGTAGAAACAGTGGTGCACGCCTTAAGAAAGCAGCACGGAATAAGAAACCTTGTACTTTCGCCAATCTATTGCTCAGAGCAGTTCTGAAAACCTGAAATTTGTAAAATCAAGATTGGGAAGAGTTCTAGGCTCGCACAAATAAGAAAAGACATTTGGTGTTTTCTTTCAGCTTGAAAATTGAGAAGCCTGGAATTTTATAACAATGAAGCAACAGTTCCCAATTGGGCCTTACCATGGATATCAAAATATCTACAGGAATTTGCAACAAAGAATGATAACCATTTCATTAGTCCCCCGTACACATAATTCCATATGACTTCGGCAAAAACATGAAACAATGGGGTTCACAAATCAATAACAATGGGGTTTATGTATTGAGAGGAAATGCATACCACTGTGCCCACTAGAGCCAAAAGATCCCTGGCACCCATTTTTCCCATCTGAGACAGAAGAATAGCAGTCAGAACCTGAAGAGACTTCAATCCTCCTCCTTTCTTCTTTTTTGCAGTTGTTTTTGCATTTTTATCATTTCCGGTCATCTTTTCCAATGCCTCGTCGTCATCACTGTGACCATTGCAATGCCGCGAAGAATCAACCCTTCTGGAGCTGATTCTTGATTTCAAGTAAACAGCAGCTCCACTGGCAGCTACCACCCCAGCCGCAAGCAGTATAGATTTCCTATAGGATTTTGACAGAGGATGAGAGATGAAACAAAATAAACCAGAAAATGTACACAGAGCGACAAAAATATGAAATCTCAGCTCACAAGAACGTCAGACAAAAGGAAATACAGGAAGAAGTAAGACGACAATTGTCGTCCAAATAAAATTAAGAGCACAGAAACTGTTACCGTCTTGACGCTACAAGACCTCGACCCCGCTCAGTTAACTGCAATAGCTGGAGAGAAGACATGACTGGAAATGAAAGTTTTCCAACCAATGAGTATCAGAACCGAAACTAGGTTCTTCTTGATAACGAGTGCCCAAAACACCTAAAGTGATACCACATTCCCAAGGTTGAGAAAATTAGAACAGATGTTAAGCAAAGTAACAACAACAGAAAGGAAAAGAAGATAATATATAGCTGTCGAGAAAAGGAAAAAAAAAAAAAAGAGTTGAAGATGTGACGATAGAAATTAATGCGTTAAATTCAACTTGGATTCTCACATGTTCGGGTAGTAGCCAAAGAATAAGAACATGAACAAAAAAATAATCAAAATGATATCTGTCTGGTAACACTAACACGCCTACTTAGAAGCTCAAAAAGACAAAATTGTTTAAGAACTCAGATATAAAGTCTATTCTGAATTATCAAATCCGGATTAGCGTATCTTTATCAGCTTGAATTTCAATCAATTGCGCATAGTATACAACGGAATCAAGAAAAAACGATAAAGCGAGATTATCCATTCCCAGATTATTCCAGAATAGTTTATAAGATTAAACAAAAAGAGCTGAAGAACAAACATAAATGGATTCAGACTTTTATTTTATATTGCTAATTCAAAATCAACGATCAGGAGCAATTACCTCAGCATGAAAGATTTAGACACAGGATTCTCACCGCACCGGCTTAGATAAGAAAAGTAGAAAGGAAACCTCTCTTCCTCTCTCACCCGTTTCTTCGTAAGCTAGCAACAAATTCAACCTAAGAAAACTCCAAAAAATCAACCTATAACCAACTATCTCAAATTCTACACGATGTGAATCTGTACGCCAGAGATTATAACTCCTACTCCGTCACCAAGGGCCACAAGACGTATTCGGTCCACCGCAACGGAACTCCCCAAATCGAGAGATAGAGAGAGAAATGGAGAACTGAAACTCGGGAAGAGGAGAAGATGATGACGCTGATTTCACACGTGCGAAGAGAATAACTCGTGCCGTTTCTTTTTTTTCTTTAATTGATTTCGTTACGAATACTACAACTGTAATAATAATAATAATAATAATAATATTTTTCCCGTTTTTTGNGAAATGGAGAACTGAAACTCGGGAAGAGGAGAAGATGATGACGCTGATTTCACACGTGCGAAGAGAATAACTCGTGCCGTTTCTTTTTTTTCTTTAATTGATTTCGTTACGAATACTACAACTGTAATAATAATAATAATAATAATAATAATAATAATATTTTTCCCGTTTTTTGGATTATATTATGAATCCTCTGTATTTAGTCTATAATTTTAAAAATTCTTCTGTATTCCTATTATAGATTTTAGTTTCCCAAAAATTAATATTTCCATCAACTTATTTATTGAGTTATATATGTTTCTGTTATATTTGAGAAGGAATTCTTATGATGATAGAGGACTATGCATGCAACTAACGAATCCTATGGATCTATATCCCCAATTCTTCAATTTGGTAGTAGGGTTTATTTGTCTTTTCTAATAAAGGAAATGTGACTTAAATATGGTAGACAACTAGACATGTTAACTACAAACTCCTAATTGTTATTATAAATGTTTTTTTGGAACACAAGTTTGGAATTCAACGATCGTAAGAAGAGAACACTTGAAATTGAACGAATTCGTTGTATCGTTAAATAAGGATTCACATTCTACGATTCATTTTAGGATCTGTTTTTATAGTTTTACATCATATCATAAGCAGAAAGTTTTTACACGAGTAAATGAATTAGATAAATCAAACTGGTCAAGAAAAATACTTCTTCTTTTTGGTCGTTAAATCACTTGGAGTTCGAATTCAAAATTCCTATAAAGAAAATTATGCAGTAAAAAATTAGCTATTTTGAGATGTCCTAATCTTTTTATCCGAAAAAACTATGATTCGATTAAATTTGGTACAAGTGATTCAGAAACTTTTAGTTATACAAGAAGAAGAATGGTGGTATATGAGAGAATTATTTTCGAGAGACAAAAGGAAAAAATTAGAACTCAAAATCCGAATTCCAATCCAACCAAAAAAATATCAATATGAATTCAAACTAAAATATGAAATATCTAGACGAATTATCTTATATGTGAAGTGTATAATCTATAAAATCGAATTGAGTATGATTTCTAAAATATAACATTCGAAAATATCTGAACTTAAACTTGAGTATTATATATTTATTATTATTTAAAAATATTCAATATATCTATAAATATTATTATCAATTT
The DNA here is from genome assembly GCA_900406315.1 of Biscutella laevigata subsp. laevigata. Lineage (NCBI taxonomy): Eukaryota > Viridiplantae > Streptophyta > Magnoliopsida > Brassicales > Brassicaceae > Biscutella > Biscutella laevigata. Next base: position 13,173 of record OVAU01001853.1, read on the forward strand.
TCTTTTTTATTTTTATATTTTTCAAAAGTAATTATACTATATTTTAATGTATTAGTAATTCAAATATTTTTTAATAGTTTTGATTAAACATATTTAAATGAATCAAATCCAATGTATTGACCCTTGGGTCATCCAAATTGGATAAACACAAATGAGCCTTGAATTGGATATCAAACCCAATCCAAAATGTTGTAGTAGACTTCTTACAAGTACATGCAGAGAAACGAAAATAAAATTATCCCACATTTCTCGATTCATTATAAATACAATTGAAGCAAAATTATTTAACACCCCCAATAGTAATTTCTTCTTCTACTTTTTAGCGAAAATTTATTGAATTTAAATATATAAAAAATTACAAATGAAAATTTCAGTTTTTCTTCCCTTCGTCGCCGCTTTCTTCCAAGTACTCTTTCTTCCTCCTCTCCGCACTAGATAAAACAGCAATCAGAAGAAAACACGTGGCATAAACACCGTGGATCTTCCAATTCGTCTTCGGAGGCTGACGTAGCACCACCCTATGAAACACCGCCACGTAATAATGCAAA
>OVAU01001855.1:176-12665 GCA_900406315.1 Biscutella laevigata subsp. laevigata
AGCCTGACAACCAGGATCGATCAGCCCCAATGAGGCATACCGAATTAGATTCACTACTGGCTATTGCTCTTGCTAAGCGTTGAGTGACCAACGCGAGGTGTTCAAAGAGTTAGTCCAAAATCTAAGTTGTGTGTTTGTAGATCCCAAATTCTTTTCTCAACCACATGTCTGATTGTAGATCGCCAAAAACCCTTTTAAACTCTAGGTCTGATTGCTTGCTTAACTGATTTTTACCCCCATTGCTTTATTTACTGCTTTCATCACTTCACCATTGCCTGTTAAAGCAACCTTTCTTTATGTCTTAGGCATTGCTCAGTCTTGCCTGTCTCTTTGTGTTCGTCTTTAGTCTCTGTAGATTCGATCCCAGTACTACAGTTGACCGTCTGTGCACTTGCAGATAATTAGCTGTCTAGGGTAAAACCTGAGTGACATCATCTATACACATTATGTGCCTCGTTATGGTTCTGGTGGGGATAAGCTCGTCATTATCATTCTTAACGACTGTGATTCCACCTTTCTTTGAAACAACATGCACATGAGAGATCCAGTTGTTGTCCGAAATTGGGTAAATTATTCCAGCATCTAAGAGTTTTAAAATTTCCTTTTTTACTACCTCTTTTAAATTCGGATTCAATCTTCTTTGGTTCTAAATTGACATGGATTCATTTTCTAAATGTATTCTATGCATGCACAAAGAAGGGAAGATCCCTTTAATATCATCCAGAGAATAGCCAATAGCCTACCTAAAACGCTTTAGCTCTCTAACCAGACAGTTGATTTCATCATCATTTAATGCATCATTAACAATTACCAGGTAGGTAGAGTTTGTCCCCAAGAAAACATACCTGAGCCCCTTAGGGAGGGGTTTAAATTCGAGATTGGGTGCCTTAAGTTCACTCCAGTCATTTTCAATTCTAGGTTTTTCCAGGTCAGTGTAGTTCCCACCTTGCAGATCCAGCAGGGTGATTTCCTCGAACTCAGGTTTTTCGAGAAGGGCTTTATGAGAGTATAATCTTCTCTGCATCTTCCCAATCAGAATTCCAAAAACTTCATCTTGACTTCTTTCCTTAGTGAGTGCTTTTTGCAGGATATCTTCTTGAGAGAAGTCCTCTATATATTCTTCAGTCATATTATCTTTGATGTCTATTCTGAAGATCTCGGCAGACATGGAGGGTTTCTTCAAGATCTCCCTCATATCAAATTGCTTTACTTCATCATTTCCTAGGTGGAAATCCATTTTTCCTTTCTTAACGTCTATGACTGCTCATGTTGTAACTAAGAATGGTCGGCCAAGAATGAGGGGATGTTTCGGTTCCTCTTCCATTTCGAGGCACTACAAAAAAGCCTCTATTGATAGCACTCCGCTATGGCAGGAAATGCCTAAAAGCTATCATAGACAATTTCCAGATTTTCCAGTCGTCTCTTATAGCACAAAAAACATGCTATTATATAATTTCACTAAAAATGAACTGAAATTGTGTTTAATCCAACTAGCATTTGCCAATTACCCCTTATATCATCAAATCTGTTCAATTAGATTGTTAATTAAGTTCACCAAACTAAATAATTAAAATCAAAAACTATTTATAGCACTCCGCGACAGCACGCATTTAAGAAGTGCGATTGTAGATGTTTGAAGATTTTTGATACTATTTATTAGCACGAAAAACACACTGTGTTAGAGTTTTCCAACACTTATAAAAAAATTTCAGGAAATTTTTCATGAATAAATATTTACCAATTTTTTCACGATTTTTTTTCAATTCCCTCTATTGGGTTTTATGGATTATATGGAGTTTTGGGGTTAGATATTGTGTTGAAGGGTTTTACTTCATACTTGTATTTTTTAGGGGTATAGTTTTAGTTTATTTCAACACTCCCATTTCACAAAATAAAAATTATATATATATATATATATAGTGCTACATTTTAATACATATTCAGTAATATAATCAACTTTTAAATATTTACATAATTAATTTAACAAATAAATATTTAAGATTTTGACATACGATAGCATTATATTAACATTATTGTATCGTTGAATTCCATTTGGCGGGATTCGCCATACCAAGTGAAAATAAATTAAAATTTTATGTGGCGGAATTAAGTTTCCCCCCTATGGAATTTAAGGATATAATAACGTTAATATAATGCTATCGTATGTCAAAATCTNTTATTGTATCGTTGAATTCCATTTGGCGGGATTCGCCATACCAAGTGAAAATAAATTAAAATTTTATGTGGCGGAATTAAGTTTCCCCCCTATGGAATTTAAGGATATAATAACGTTAATATAATGCTATCGTATGTCAAAATCTTAAATGGGGTTTAGGGATTAGATGGGGTTTAGAGGTTTGATAGGGTTTAGGGTTAGATGGGGGTTTAGAGGTTTGGAACACAAAATTGGTGTTTGAGAACAAAACAAAAATGCAAATTATAATAGGAAATGAAATTATACTTGTGTTTAGGGTTTAGGAGTTAGATGGTGTGTAAGGGGCTATAATTATACTTGTGTTTCATCCCTAAACCCTATATTAATATAAATCAAAATTGGAACTATAAACAAAGAATAAATAAATATTTTGATCAAAATAAATTAAAAATTGAAACTATTAAAAAGAAAAATAAATAAATATTTATATCAAAATAAATTGAAAATGAAACTAATAACAAAGAATAAATAAATGTTTAGATAAAATGAAAAATAAAACTATTACTCCGTAAATAATAAATAAATATTTAGATCAAAATAAATGGAAAAAATGAAACTAGTAACAAATATTAATAAATATTTAGATCAAAATAGCTTTTAAATACAAATTATTAATAAAAAATAGTTAACTCTACACTCTAATACTCAGTACGTATATAACCTTTATATGAAAATATATGAAAATTCTTAACTCTAAACTCTAAAAATCTTTAAATAAAAAAAAACAAATCTTTTTTTCTAAACCCTAATCTCTAAACATTAAATCATAAATGATAAATTCATCCCTATACTCTAAATTATGTTTTTGATTCATAAACCCTATATATATAAATACTAAACTCTAAACTATAATACTCTAATTCTTATCTCAAACTTTTTAACTCTAAAACTCTTTAAATCAAACAAAAATCATATATTTTCATTCATAAATTATATATTCATTAATTTAGATTAAAATAAATGAATAAAATGAAATTACTAACAAAAATTGAAAATATTTAGATACATCAAATTTAAAAATGAGACTATTACAACTAATATAAAAAATTTAGATCAAAATAGCTTATAAATTGAAACAGTTCAAAAAAAATAGTACCTTAATTTTTGATTGGCTACTCTTAATAATCTAAGATCATTCTTCATTTAATCTTGACCATTGGTAATATAAGATCTAATGGCTGAGAATTAGTTCATTATGATTGGCTAAGTCATGTAAACAAGGATACTTACCTTAACCGTTAGATCAAACAGATCTAATGGCTGAGATTATTATTTCTTTCTTTCTCTCTTATTTCTCTTTTTCTTTAAGTAAAACGAAAAGAAATTTTTTTTCTTTCTCTTCTTTTGCTCTCAACGTCGTTTCCTATTCTTTCACCATGGATCTCTCTCTTACTGCTTCTTCTTCTTGTCAGGCATACCCAACCTCTGGCGTGAAGAGAGGAGTCCGAAGACGACGGTGTGAAGAGAGGAGTCCGACGACAGCGTGAAACCCATGGGAGATCTCTTTTGCAGATGTCGAAGGAAGAATATTGATGAAGCAATGTCTCTGTCTCAGGTCGATGCGGCAACAACGAGATTGAAGCGATGCGGCGACAGCAAGATTAAAGTGATGCGGCGACGGCGAACTTGGTGAAGCGGCTTCGCGTCTCTGTCTCTCTCCGTTGCAAGGCTTCCGCGCCCAGATCCGGCGAAGCAAGGCGAGTCGAGTGCGAAAGACAGACAAGATTCGCTGAGATTTCCGGGGAGACTCTTCAGCTTCTTCACGCGAGACGACGCTTCGACGAGGTTCCGACGATGCTTCAGGTGAGATTCCGGCTAGACTCTTCACGCGACTCTTCTCCTCTGGCGAGAATCTTTACAGTCCAGTGAGACTCTTACGAGACAAAGTCTGATTTTTTTGTTTTTTTGTATTATCTTTAATTTTGTGTATCTATCTATTTTTCTTTTTCTGTATTTGTTTTATATTTTATGTGTGTTTTTAAAATATAATTTGTAAATTTAATATTTGATAAATAAAATTCATATATTTAAATCAATAGATTTTATTTTTTAATAAATAATATTTATTGATTTTAATTTTAAATATAATATATAATTTTAATTATATATAATATATATAAATTTAATTAATTTCAATTTTAAATATAATACCATTGTCTTGAAACGATATTATAGATTGGACGTAAATAATAGCATCGTACGATAAACACTATCTTAGATGCACCGGTATAATAGCACATGCAAATTAACGCTACTACATGGTCATACCAACGATAGCTGGGGCAGAAACAACGTTTATGGATCTGTCTGGTAGCAAAATTTGGATCCTGCAAGGTTTAAAAACAGTGAATCCTAATTTTCTAGCAATAGAATAAGGCATAACACTAACACTAGCTCCTAAATCACATAAGCTCATATCAAATTTAAATTCTCCAAAGGAGCAAGGAATAGTAAAACTCCCTGGGTCTTCCATTTTGGATGGTGCCTTGAATGTCTGAATGATGGCACTGCATTCCTTGGTGAGGATCATTATTCCTTCTATGTCCTTGAGCTTCTTTTGAAATTCATCCTTAAGGAATTTGATGTAGTGAGAAACAAGCATAAATGCATCTATCAGTAGCATAGCTATCTGAACCTCCTTCATATACTCTTCAAAATTAGCTCGGTATTTTTCCATAAGTTTTGCTCTTTGTCTCCATGGAAAAGGTAATTTGGGTTCATAGGGGGGTGGTTTGTAGGTTGGGATTCTGGTCGAAGATTCTTCCCCTACTACGGTTTTACCCTTAGCTTTCATGTCAGCTAAATTTTTAGCTTTTTGTGTATGTTCCTCAGCTTCTTCATCGATTTTATCAGAATTATCCTCCTCAATTTCCTCTATACTGTCATCATCCTCTATTGGAATAGTCATCCCCCCACTCTGTTTCCTATTGTCCACGATGGGAGTCCTTGGAGGCAGGGCTTTTCCACTCCTTAGGGTTATAGCTTGCACAAAGTCAGGTGTTGCAGTTTGAAGCTACCCTTTGAATTTTTCAGTTGATGAATCTCTTGGTCCATTGCCTGCATATGTGATGCCATTTGCTCAAACTTGTTGCTTAAATCGTAGTAGGAAGTGTCCACTTTGTTGTGTATTTCCTTCTTGAATTCACCAAAATCAACCTCTGACCTTTGCTGACCTTCAAGTAGCTGTTTTAGGAGGAGATTTGTGGTGTCTTGTGTTGATTGAATGCAGGGTGTTGATGGGATTCTCGTGGGTGGTGCTTGGTAGTCATAAGGTCGATAAATGTTGAGTAGTCTGGAAATGAATTGTTGGGGTAGATGTTGTAGACCAAATGAAAGGACAAGATTTATTTGCTGAGGTTCGTTGTAACCCAAATATTGAACTGTTTCATCAACAGGGGCTTGCAAGTGACACACACTGTCTTCATTATCCTTTGCGGTGTGGTGTGCAATGAATAGCTGATTGAACTTTGTGTTTGGATTATCGATATCTTGATTCTAGTTCTCATGGGGGGCTTGAACTTGAGCAGCAGTTGTAGGTACACAACTTTCATTGTAGGTGTATTCACTTTGAGCTAAACTTTCGATCAACCTATAACCTTCATCATAGGTTTTGTCAAAGAAGCTTCCCGAGGTTGCTGTATGCAACATCATTTTGTCAAACAAGTTTCCCGAGGAAAACCATGATGTCTGCATTGGCAAATGTATCCTCTGAAGCGACTTCATGCTTCATATAAGGATTCTGAATAAATCTGTGAGAAGGTGGAGATGTCCGTTCTGATTTTGGCTTTTTTAGCTGGTGGGAAGAATGCTGAAAGGAACGGTTTCTTGCAGTCGAACCATGTCAGTATAGAGTTTGGTTCTAGGTTTCTCTCCCAGTCGTGAGCAAGACCCTTTGGGGAGAAAGGGAACAACCTGAGTTTGTAAGCATCCTCAGTGACGTTTTCCATTTTCACTGTTTGACAAATCATGTCAAAATAGTACAGATGATCCAAAGGGTTCTCAGAATGATACCCATGGAACTGGTGGTTCAGAACTAACATCAGTTGACTCTCTTTTATCTCATAGTTTGGGGCATCCAAAGGTGGTGCCCTTATTCCTAGGCGATCACTGTGCGATGTAGGCGTGTTGGTGTCGCCGATATTTCGAATGATTTGTGTCTTCATTTAATCTATATTACCTGAAATCCGAGACAAGTATTTGGTATATTAGTATGTAATACAAATACCTAGTCCCAAGCAAACGCAAAGAACTAATGGCTATTACTATCACCCAATATGACAACGGCACCAATTGATAAGACTCAATTTTACTATGGATTAGTAAACGGCCGTCAATGTAGTATAGTGGGGGAGAGAATGTCGAACCAATCTCAGGTGGTAACAACTCACTAATTCTCTGATGCTAATTCGCTAAGTCTAGGAGGAATCAATAGGGTATGTTTGTCACTAACAATCATAATTAAGCAGATTAAGTAAAATAAAGCAAAGTATAAAAAGTCAACCAGAAAGTCAACAAGATTGAAGAAAGCGTAAATTCAAGAAATTAAAGCAAGCACATGGACCAAGGAAATCGAAATGGATCTCAATTAAAGAAATTGAGTTACTAATGATGTTCAATTTCACAATCTAGGTTGTCTTATGTCTAAGAATCTCAATTTTAGGCTAGTTCACTCTCGTGATAAAAGCCCCTTTCCTAATCATGCAATCACACAATCTCTTGGCCAATGGCACAATTAAGAAGCAATGAGAACAATTCCATGCAACAATGTATCAATCCTTAAACAATCTCTTGGAAAAAATCAATAAGCAACATGATTAATTAGTTGGGGAATTTCATCGAACACCTCTTCGGGCGAGAAATTCCCTATGTTCATAGATGAGGTGATCAATCAAATCTAAGCATTAAAAGCAATAATCATGGAGAAGACAATTTCTATTTAGCCCTAAACATCAAAAGCAATCATAATCAACCCATATCTACCTTAATCCATGATGTTATAAGAACTACTCACACATCATGAACAAAACACTTTAGGAGTTTTTGTCCATAGAGTGAAGGATATAAATGGAACAGAGAAATGAAAATCAAAGAAGAAATTAAATTGCAAATGAGTAATCAAATGATTTTAGTACATAGCCTCCATAGAGAAAAACTCTAAAACTTCAGAAAAGAAACTAGATAAAAAAAACTCCCTTCTAGGGTTTAAGTATTTGGGCCCTTTTATACTTGGCCAAAATAAGCATAAAATAAGGAAACTTGGTTTTGTCTCGTCGGGGCCTCCGACGATCAATGCAGACCGTTGCACGTGATCGGCGGCCTTCCTCTGTAGGCATCTGTTTGGTCTCTGCCGGTCTGTGCAGACCGTTGCACGTGACCGGCGGCCTTCGTCCGTCTGGTTCTAGGAGGCCTTCGCCGGTCTGGCTCGGACGGTGGGCATGGCCGGCATCCTCTCTCCGTATCTCCCTGTTTGCCTTGTGCCAGTCAGGCTCGACCGCTGAGCTTGGCTGGCACATCTTCTTCATGGGCTCCGGTCTGCTGCGCGCCGGTCTGACTTGACCACTTAGTTCATCGCCTTAGTCTCCTCTGCACCTGAAATGCCAGATACCATGCAAATGTAACCTTGAAGACTTTAAAATGCATTCTAAACTAGCACAAAACGAATGAAAACCGATAGTTAAAACCATCAAAATTTACACACATCACACATGCACCCTAATGACATCACAAGGCATATATAAGCACCATAGAGACAAAATATTTGTTACGATTTTCCTTAAGATTTATTTGCTTTCTTTTTTTACGCAACGAGGTTTTTAAGATCTTGATTTGCTTTTCCTTATGGAGATAATCTAATCTGACAATTTTGTATCTTGAGCCCTCATATCGATTCTCTTTCAGTACATTTTATGTTTTCAATCATGCCTTCTTTGATTGCTTCCATGTTTGAGTAGTTTCATAGATTGGACCTAGGGTTTACAACTAGAAGAGTAAGCTAAGGTTCATGCTCAGATTAAGTTTAGAGAAAAGATAGAGAATGACCCTTAGAGGCTGATTTGTAGTCTGGATTCGACCTGACAAGTGGGATCTTAGACTTAGGATGATTCAAGTCTGACAAAAATTAAATGAATCACCCAAATCAGCAGCTAAGGGACCCTAAAGGATCCTCACTTAGAGGCTGACTTTTAACTTGGATTTGACCTGACAAATCGGGTATAGGTTTTGGACGATCCAAGTCTGACAAAATTAATTGGATCGCCCAAGTCAGTAGCTAAGTGAGTCTGGATTTGATCGATCTATCCTAACAAGCAGGAATGATCAGCCCCTGTAAACTTTTACTAGACCTTGCTTAACTGGGTCCCGCCTAGTTCGATGGGATAACAATTCGATTGGACTATCGAGATTTCTAGGTTCTTGGGCCTAGCATTTTTTACGTTGCTAGTACATGAAAAACACTGATTAGGCGTAGGTTTACACCATAGACCCCGAGGTGAACCTATTTTTAGAGGTTAGGTAAAGGAGATATAGGTTAGATTCCCTTGTTGTCTATATCTCGATCCCTGCATACGTAACAAGGTCGGGTGTTTGTCAAGTAAGTCCAGGAATCCAAGCTATGTTCATAGTTCCTAAAGTTCTTTTCTCAATCATAAATCTGAACGGTTCCCGCCAAAACCCCTTCTAGAAACCCTAGGTCTGATTGCTTGCTTATTTGTTTTCATAACTTTTGCTTGTTTATTGTTTTCATCACTTTACCATTGCCTGCTCCAATTATTCAATCATCTATCATCTTTGTTTTAGCCATTTCTCGGTCTTGCCTATCTTTTCGTGTTAGTCTTTAGTCTCTGTGGATTTGATCCGTAAACAGTAGATCTATGTGCACTTGCAGATATTAGTTGTTTAGGGTAAAACATCAGTGACATGAGCGACTCTTTCGAAGATATTAGCAGGTGTTGGAGCAGTCTTCGACCTTCCAAGAAAAGGATTGTCTTCACATACATTTCGAAGAACTTCTTCTTCACACCTATTCGAGAAAATGAGTCTAGTAAAACTTCATCTTCAATTGAGATTGTGCAGGTGTCGAGCAATGATATCTCGGGTGAAGAAAAACCAGCCCTAAAAAGAAAAGCAAGGAAAGGCAAGAAGAAGAGTAAAATTGCTCCTGAAAAAGCTGAGCAGGTTGCTGTCAAGGTAGTTTCAGAAAGGGACATTGGTCAGACCACTTTAGAAAAAACAGTAAGAAACTCTTCTAAGAGCATAAGAGAGAGCGAAGTCAAGGAAGTCCTGGACCGAGACATTTGTCCACCTGCGATTGCCATTAAGAGAAGAAGGTAAAAGAGAAACGTGAAAAAAGAGTAAGCAACTCTTACCGTTGTTGAAAATGTTGAAATCAACAAAGTATTGGTAGATGGCTCCCACCCACCAGCCCCTGATGCAACAAAGAAGAAACGTATAAGGAAGAGGAAAGCAAAGGGCAGCATCCTCAAACAAGAAGCAAATGTAGTCATTCGTAGAGGCGAGCCATTCCTAGAGGCCCAATTGTGCAGCTGACCCCCCCCCCCCCCNAAGGTCTGGAGCACAAGTAAGGCAAATCCATTCCACAAGGTTGTAGGTTTGATCACACCAGAATGGAAGGAAAAAGGGGAAGATGGTCTCTTCACATAGATGAACATGTAAATCACATTCAGACTACCATATCTAGAGCTTCATAAGACTTTTGTGACTCCTGCACCTGACACACCTTGAGACGAGAGTACTGCAAATTCTCTTCCTGCACCAGCCATCACTTGATTGGCAAAATTTGTAAGTTTTGTGATGTCAAACAAGCGTTCAAGGGAGGCAACCCATCGGTACTTCATTCATATTTGGTTTTATTTTTTTAAGATTTGTTTGTTTTTCACAGGATTACTGAAACTAGAATTTTGGAAACTTTTTCGAGATGACCGAACTGAAAAGTCGTGGGTTGACAGTTTGATCGAACTGGTAATAGTTCAATCGAACCATCCCTAGACAGCCACGCGTGAACTTTCATCAAACCACAATATCTTTTTCTGTTTTTGCTTATCAATAATAATGATAACAATTCATGTTCTCACGTTTGTTTTCATACTAGGACAATGCGAAGTAAGTCAAGGGGAATGTGCATTTGGCCACGCTTCTTTGTGTTACCCTTGATTTAGCACTATTTATAACTCTCATGGATCGGTGGAATTATGACTTTTTCCTGTGATGACTAACCCCTTTATAGTTTACCGCCTAAATTCATCACTGCTGTAAAGAGAGTTTGAGTTACCGTGGTCTTGTTGTTGGTGTTTTGACTGCAATTCTTGTGTGTTTTCCTTTTGGCCATAAGAAGTATAGCATTAGAGGGTTTATAACTCCTTACTAGGTATTTTAAACTAAAAAGTCGAATTTGAGATCAGTTTGCTACTAAATAAAACGTTTGAAATTTTGCACTCAGGAAATGGTTGACCTCGATTGAACCAAAAGAGGTTCGACCGAACCCCTGAGTCGGATATACACAGTTCGATCGAACCAAAATGGTTTGATCGAACCTCCCTTAAAAATTAAAAAAAATAAAAAAAGAAGGAAAGGGGGAGAACAAAAAGAAACAAGCGAATAAAAAAGAAACTTACTGTTTCGTTCAACTTAATGAAAAATCTTAGTTTCAATTTGGGATGGGTAGTAGGTTCTTGCTGCCAAGTAGTATGTTAGGTCAAGGTCCTCACTTGCTCGCTCTCTCTCACGATTTTGCATAATGGTATGAGCCCTTGACAACCCTTCTATTCGAGCACCCCAAACACTTTAATCTCACCATCAAATAGTCTCATTACGTTATTACTGAACCCTCTTTACCTGGTTGAAAGACTTTCTGATAAGAAAATCACACTCTCTTTAATGAATGTAGTGAGCCAACTGATTTGAATGAAGAGTCAACTCAGGTTTAGGTACATAGTATGGACAGGCTTGGGCAGTCATCGTTGGGATATGGGGACAATGTGCAAACACGTTTGGTTAGTGTGTGTGGTAAAGTGGTTTTTTGGTGTGCAATGTTCTATCTTATCCAGATTTTATCAAAGATGCAGTAAGAAGTTGGGTGATCTAGGTTGTCGAACCAACTCAAGAGGGAAATAACTCACAAGCTCTATATTGAATTTTACTTATTCTAGATTAAATAGATGGGTTGTTATGCACTAACAATCATAACCAACAAATTCGGTTTAAGATAAATTCAGAAATAAAAGTAACTCATGGATCAGGGCAATCGAATATGCAGTCATTTTCATGCTAGTCTGGTTTAATTCACTCATTCAGGTTTATCCTATGTCTAAGAGTTTCAAATTAAGGTTAACTCACTCTCGTTATGGAAACCCCTTTCCTAACATGCTACTACACAAATCTCTTGGCAATAAAACATGATTAAGAAGCATCAAACCTAATTCCATTCAACAATCAATCAATAACTTAAACAATCTCTTGGAAAGAATTGATTAACGACCTATTCAATTAGTTCATGAATTTCATCAAACACCTCTTGGGCGATAAAATTCCTATGATCTAGATTATTAGGTTAGCTACTCCTATTCTAGCATTGGTTTCATGAACATAATGAGGATAATTAATTGTATCAGTTCTTAACTATTCCTAGCAATCAAATCAACATATTCCTAACCCTAATTCATAAGTTATGGAGAACTACTCACAACTCATTCCTAGAACACTTAGAGAATTTCTAGACATGGTTTGTGAGAAGAATTAAGATTATGTGGAATAGAAATCAATGACAACCAACAAGAACAAAATCAAACTGGAAATAAAATTGCAATAAATATATACCAAGTAAATCTAACACAAGAGAGTTGAGAATACTCATATCAAAAACTCAAAAACTTAAGAAAACTAGAGTTAAAAACGTATTTAGGGTTTTCGTACTTGGGCCCTTTTCTACTTGGCCAAAAAAACATAAAAATAAGGAAATAAGTTTGTCTCTTCGGGGCCTCCGCCGGTCAGTGCAGACCGTTGCACCTGACCGGCGGCCTTCCTCTATGGGCCTCTATCTCATCTCCGCCGGTCTGTGCAGACCATTGCACGTGACTAGTGGCCTTCTCCCGTGGGTTCCTGTCGAGTGTGCGCCGATCTTGCTTGAGCGGCGGCCTTGGTCGGCACACTCTCTACGGATGCTCATGTTTGCTCTGTGCCGGTCAAGGTTGACCGGCGGGCTTGGCCAAAGGGATTGCTCCGGATGTTCCTGTCTGAAGCACGCCGGTCTGGTTTGACCG
>OVAU01001857.1:0-13709 GCA_900406315.1 Biscutella laevigata subsp. laevigata
TTTCGAAATTTATTTGAATTTATATACTTTCCGAAAAATTATAATATTATTGTATTTTCTTTTAGATTTATATAGAGAAAAATTAATATAACAATTAAATAAAAATAAATTGAATATTTTGAAATCTAAAAAGAGAGGTAAATTAGGTATCTTGTTGAAAAAGATAAATCAAATATTAAAATAGTTTGATTTTATATTTCTTTTGAAATTTGTTTTTGAATTAAAATTTTATTTTAAAATTCTTTTTTAAATTAATTTTCAATTAAAAATTTATACATATACTTACAAATTTACCCTTAATGAAAATGACATATATTTTCAATTTCATCCTTAATAAATATGATTATTTTGTTCTTTAAATTATTTTTTTACAATGACATATCATGTAATATTTTACTTATTTAAAGGTTAGTTTTTTAAAAGTGATTATGAAATAATAGTACAGAGATATAACACAACATACTTTTTTGTTCTAACGCACGAATTTTTTAGAACTAAACTTATTTGAAACTAACCTTGTTTTAAAAACCCAAACAAATTGATAATAGAGAAACTGTTGCTCTCTTGACAAAAAAAAAAGAAAAAAAAAAAGAGAAACTGTTGCTCTGTATAACAGAATATAAAAATAATTTGTGCCATCTTCCCACTCTTGTATATTTATATAAGCTTTGGTTTGGAGTTTTGGGAGGTGAGGAAGAAGAACCTGGTCCTTTTCTTACCTTTTGAATATATAATTCCAAAATTTCTATCTTTCTTTGTCCTCTCTGTTTTTTTATACGGTGCTTGAGTCGCTTCACAACACCCCCAAAGTATTGTTTTTTAGTAAAACTCAAAAGCATTGGACAGAAAAATGGCAAATTGATTATTTGGGGAAGATAAAACCAGAGAGAGCAAATGGGTCTGTCATGAAGAAGATAACGTAGAGGCATATATTTGATTCTGATAAAGCTGACGTCACTCTGAAAACCGAGATTCAAGGATCTTTCTCCCACGCCTTTCTCTGATTTTGACTTCTCTTACATATATCTATTTGTTATACACCCTCCATAATCAATGTCTACCACTTCTTGGATTCAACCTCCTTCTCTATACTTACCGGATCATATTGCTTTCTCTAAGCGTAATTGTCTCAGAGCGCCGCCACGGTTTCTTCGCGCTTCTTCTTCTTCTTCTTCGCCATCATCCTCGTGCTCCTGTGGTTCTTCAGAGATTTTTAATTTCGATTTCGGTAATTCGCTTCGTTTCATCTGCTTTATGGTTTAGTATCTGTTGTGTAAATTTATGGTTATTGTGTGAATGTGCGTCATTTTCTATTGGAATGGATTGTGTATAAAAGTTCTCTCGACCAAACACTTAGCTTAGGCTCGATCAATTGAATGGTCAAGAATCGTATCATATGATTTAAATAAATGCACACATTATCCACAAGACAAGAGTGAGGAAGCTAAGAAGTAATAATTACCATATGGTATTCCGCGTATTCATTCATATTCTTTTGTTTGATTTCTCCACAAGCAGGATCAAGCAGAAGCTGGAACCAACACGGACTCAGGGTTCAAGCAATGTGTTCCACAGCTCAACGGAAATTTTCGCTATCCAAAGTTGACTCCGATGACAAAACTGAACCTGATCATCTTCTTGTTCTTGTACACGGTATCTTGGCCAGGTATTATGTCTTTACATGGTCATCGTTTAAATGCTACACTGTTTACGGATTTGTAGACGCCAAATTTACTAATACACCATTATTTGCAGTCCCAGCGACTGGCTCTACGTAGAAGCTGAGATGAAAAGACGCCTTGGAAGAAGATTCTTGATTTATGGTATGCTCATCTGGTTTTAACTTGTTACCCTCTGTTAGTTAAGCTGTTGTTACAGAGTACATCGAAAATATATGGAAAAGAGGTTTGCGTATGGAACTGTATCTTTGAAATGCATCTTTTTGGAATAGATTTAAACAAGGCTTCACATATTAGCTTTCAGATGCAATAGTAAAACACTAAAATTTTGCAGTTTTTTAAGGATCTTTTAGTCTGTGACCACAACTCTTTTGTACTTTCTTCGTTGGTTTTGTGTTTTTATTCTCTTACGCGTGTTCTTCTAATACTTCTTTTTAATTGACTCTTTTCCCCTGAACGCGCTCAGCAAGCTCTTCCAATACCTTCACTAAAACATTTGGTGGGGTAGATGGAGCTGGAAAACGACTAGCAGAAGAGGTGAGTTTTTTTATTCCCTACAATGTCATTTCCACTTCCTTTACAGAGCTGATAACTGTTTCCATTTCTAATGTGAGAGCGGACTAGGTTATACAAGTTGTCCAAAAGAGCAATAGCTTAAAGAAGATTTCCTTTTTGGCCCATTCCCTGGGTGGCTTATTTGCCAGACATGCTGTTGCTGTTCTTTTCTCAGCAGCAATGTCGCAAGTGAGTGATGGTGCTGTCTCTAAACCTGGGAATTCAAATCTTCTGCGGGGTAGGATTGCTGGGCTCGAACCAATTAATTTCATCACCTTGGCTACACCTCATCTAGGAGTGAGAGGCAGAAAGCAGGTTCTCTTCTTCTCTTATATCTTGCAGTACCTATATGTAGATATGGCGTATGCTTAGCTTAGAAAAAACTATACTTACTAGTTACTACTTATGTTCAGATAGATATATCATTATTTCAGCAAAACTTCTATAACTTGTTGGTTTTCTGGATTGTCTAGACTTCTGATAGTTCCTGGAAATTCCGTCTCATTTTTTCCACCTTTTTTTTTTTTCTGGAATCCCGTGTGTCAGCTTCCTTTTCTGTTGGGAGTTCCTATTCTTGAAAAACTTGCTGCACCAATGGCTCCGATCTTTGTTGGCCGGACAGGTAGCCAGTTGTTTCTTAGTGATGGAAAAGCTGATAAATCACCACTTCTCTTGAGGATGGCATCTGATGGTGAAGATCTGAAATTTTTGTGAGTTATGTTCGTAACATTCTAAGTCAGTGCTGATAGTTCACTTAACGAGTAATTTTGAATCCTAATGTATCTCCTCGTCTGGCAGATCAGCTCTGTGGGCGTTTCAGAGCCGCATTATATATGCAAATGTTTCTTATGACCGTATCCTGTGCACTTCGTTTCTGCTTAACCTTTTGAGTCGACTGTTTCCTAGTTTTTTCTTGCATTTGTTTGCCCAACTGTTTCCTTTGATACAACTAGATATGGTTGGTTGGCGTACATCTTCCATAAGGAGAGAAACTGAACTTTTCAAGGTACGTTTACTTTAATCTGAGGCAACAAACCTCTCTATCTGTCCCATTTGTTTTCCTGTTCCTGCTATGCGTAACTTGATCTCGACTCTGAAACTTGTAGCACACTAGCTAGAAAATGGCAGTTATCAATATAGATAGTCTGTTCGCTCTGAAAAGTTTACAGTGGTGATTGATCCTGTGTTTTGGTATCTTAAGAGTGATTGAGGAAAATTTTCATTGTGCTTATGGAAACCCTGTTACTGTCTAGCTTAACACCATAGTAAACCAAGTATATATGTGGCAATTGGCTGTTAATATATCTCCAACAGCATAGAAAATATGGTTCATGTATTATTCTCTTTGTGCAAGAAGCTCTCTGTGGCTTGTAACCAGCCAAATGGAACTCTGATTTAGCTGTCAGACAGATAACTGATAGATATGTCTTCATGTTACACGCAGCCTCCACGACGGTCTCTAGATGGATACAAGCATGTTGTCGATGTAGAATACTGCCCACCTGTTTCATCAGATGGAGCCCAATTCCCTCCAGAAGCTGCTAAAGCCAAGGAGGCCGCACAAAGCTCTCCTAGCCCACAGAACACACTTGAGTACCATGAAATTGTGGAAGGTGAGAAAAAAAAACTAATTATTATCCCCACAGTTGACTGATTCGTCTAAACCAGCATGAAATTAACAGTTTCCACAAATATTGGCAGATGAAATGATCCGTGGTCTGCAGACTTTAGGGTGGAAGAAAGTTGATGTCAGCTTCCACTCCACCTTCTGGCCTTACTTAGCCCATAACAACATCCACGTAAACTTCCAACATTATTCACTTTGGGGCTGATTTTTATTTCAGACACACGGGGTAAAAGCGATTTTTGGTCATGTTCAGGTGAAAAGTGAAAGACTTTACAAAGCAGGAGCTGGAGTCATTGCGCATGTTGCAGATAGCATAAAACAGCAAGAGTCTTCCACGTTTATTACCTCCAGCTTATAAACTCTGTAAGCTTTTCTCGAGTACTGTTCCACTGGTTACCGCAACATTTGCACCACGGTTGTGTTCTTTGTTTCCGGCGAAATCAGAGGAAGTACAATCCAAGTCATCTGTTCATCTGTACATTATCTTCTTTGAGGTAGCTTGGTGATGATACAACACTAAAGATTCAGGTTTCTTGAAGAAAAATATAAATACAGGCAACCTCTACTCTTCTCTGCTGTTTTTAAAGTGAATCTTCTAGGCCTTGTAGATTTTTGTTTACCTATTCAAAATTACAGATTCATATCGAGCTCCAGAAAAAAATACCTGGTCTGTTTTGAAAATTTTCTTAATAAAAAGTTTGTGCAAGAACTGACATGCGCGGCTCAAATTTATTACTTAAATAATACTTACATATATTCGAATGTGTCCAGTAAGATATAATCCGAATATATAAAACGTAAGGCTCTTAGTTTGACATCTTTCCAAAAAAACTCCTAAAACTGAATCAGTTAAGAAGAAACTATTAACAGTATACAATAAACGGTAAAGAGAAAAGATCGGGTTCAATGAATACACATCCGTACAAAACTCAAGAACACAAACACCAAAAATAGACAAGCAGTTCCCAAAATAGATATGAAGTCGCATGTTTCTTTTTGTCTATTTGTTCTGTATAAAAGGATATAACTGGTTGGATCTATCATTAGCGTCTCTTCTCAGCCAAAACTAACAATTTTTTCACCCCAAAAAAGTTCAAGAGGAGAAGAACAAAAGTAAAAAACACACAAGAACTAAAGGAAAAAAAAAAGGCATAATGGCCAAATTCTTCATCGTCTTCCTTGCGTCTGCCTTATGTTTCACGACACTCCTTCACTTCGCCGCCGCTGATGCCGACGACTTCGACAAATTCAACATCAAAGGCTCCGTCTACTGCGACACCTGCCGTGTCCAATTCATCACTCGTCTCAGCAAATTCCTCGAAGGTATTTCACATAAACCACATTTTAGTTACGTTGTTGCATGTATCTATATATACATTTCATTTTCTTTTATAATTCTACAATTATAAATCTTTTTCCATTTAATTTTTTTATAAAAACTAAACTCGGTGTGTATATTTCAGGGGCAAAGGTAAAACTCGAGTGCAAAGGTCGTGAGAACCAGACAGTGACATTGACTAAAGAAGCTGTAACCGACAAAGCCGGAAACTACCAGATGGAAGTTATGGGAGACCACGAGGAAGAAGTGTGCGAGATTGTCTTGGTCCAATCTCCAGACCCAGAGTGTAGCGAAGTGAATAACCAAGAGTTCCTAAGAAATGCAGCAAGAATCAGTCTCACAGCCAATGATGGCATTGTCTCTCATGAGATTCGAACCATTAACCCACTTGGGTACATGAGGAAGACTTCTCTTGCCGAGTGTCCTAAAGTTTTCGAGGAGCTTGGAATCGTCCCTGATGTTATCTTCTAATCAGTTTAATAACCCAATATAGATCTCTCTCAACAATTCTAATCTTTTTCGTAATTCTGTTTTATATAAACCATTAATGTTTCTTTTTATATCTTGTCGTATGAATTTAATTAACTAAAAATGTTTTGTGTGTGTTTTATGCATGTGATGTTTGTGTTCCAACCATCTTTTATTGTTGTTGTTTTACTTTTGGGAATGTCTAAAAAATTTTACTCTAAACATAAAATTCATAGTGACATTTCTGAAAACATATAGTGTGACTAGAGCGGTCTATTGAGTTTTCCACATTCAAATGAATATGTTTAATTGGACATTTCACTTTTGTGGATAAATTTGATTTTAGGACCGCGTCTAATTATGATCGCATCAAGTAACACTTGCGATCTAATAGGTTTGTCCACAGATGAAACATAAAATATAGTAGTGACTATTGAGTATTTTCGAGTCTAAATGAGTATGTACGCATCCAAATGGGCATGTCATAATGAATTGTAACATTTTCTCTCATTTTAGTTTTGACATAACATTTTATGATTATTGGACGTCCAATATCCTTCTAATCTTAACCGCATTACCCGCGAACATAATTAGGTCTCACCGCTTTTGACCACGAACACAAATGGTTGGACAAGAAATGTTCTAATTAATTTGGACGTGGATGACCCATTGACAATTCGGTTATTGATACCCGTAAAAGTGATTTTTTGTCAAAAAATGTCATGTGAATTTATCAACTCACAAGTTTTACTTCTCAAGTTTTGATTTTAAAAAACAATTGAAGATTATGAATGACTAGTTCTAAAACTAAACTAGACGTGTGGTCTAGTGATCCTCAAATCAAAGATGACTCGTCATGTGAGCCATAGTCGGAAAATGAATTCCACCATTACGAAAATCATTAAGGTCTCTTTTGGCCATTGTAGACTAGTTTATATAGCAAAAATATACAACACGAATTTTAATAAAACTTGAGGATTAGTCTGGTTTGATCAAAAATCTATATCCCCAAGAACAAAATAAAGCCTGAAGAGGGCGGTATTTTATGTAGTGGGCCTATAGTATGGCCCAATGGGCCTGAATTACATAACACTCGTTTCCATGTCGTGAAAAAGAGCGTTCGATCCCTTGCTTCGGTAGCGGAAATAGATCTAAATGACAATTATACCCCTAATTAATTTTGAAAACTACGAGAATACTGTTCCTCTATCTTCCCTTTCAAGACAGAAATCTTGCGACTCTGCCTTTTATACCGTCGTCGAGAAAGCCTTTTGCCACTATCTCTCAGCCGCGATTCTGCCGCTTCATCGGTTAGTCATTTTCCTTCTGTATATTCTTATCAGATCTAATTAGTTCTGGTTTTTTGTTTCGATTCCTTAAAAATCAGAAATCTGTTTCCCTATGTCCATATGGGTAGGGTTTAGCTTTTGTTGATTCAGTTTATCTTAGTGAAGAAAATTCGATTGGTGGATCAGCTCGAAAATGTTCTCAGCTAATATCGTCTTACACTGATTAGAGCAAAATTACCTAGTAATTTGATGCAGAATTACGTGGATCGTAAAAGTAGATTGATCGAAGAATTCGAACTGCAAATTTAGTTCACCTTATCACTGAAATTAGGATATAGTTACCTATGCTTACGTAATTCATTTGTGTTTTCAGTATTTTTTGCTGCTTTATGTTTTGCCTCGTTTTAGCTTCTCTGTGATATATCACTAGGCTTCTTTTGATCATTAGATACAGAAGCCTGGATGGATCACAGTTAAAATTTTCCCTTATTTGTAATGCGATCATTTGTCGTTGCTTTTATCTCATTATGTTGTTATTGTATCTACAGCTGATTTTGTTTTTTCTAGTGATGTGAACTGAAAAAGTATGAATAAGTCCGAAAAGAGAAATATTGAACATTGCATTAACATATTCATCGCTATTAATGTTGCAGGGATTTGAGTTTTCACAAAACCCACAATGGTTTCGTATCCTGCTACATCAGATTCGATTTCCTTGGCTCTAGAAGCCAACAGTTCGGAGGCTATTTCGATACTGTACCAGGTTTTAGAAGACCCTTCTTCATCTCCAGAGGCTCTGCGGATCAAGGAACAAGCGATTACTAACCTCTGTGATCGGCTGACTGAAGAGAAGAGAGGTGAGGATCTCCGGAAACTGCTAACCAAATTGAGACCTTTCTTCTCGGTTATCCCCAAGGCCAAAACCGCAAAAATCGTTAGAGGAATCATCGATTCTGTGGCAAAGATACCTGGAACAACTGATCTCCAGATCACCCTCTGCAAAGAAATGGTGGAATGGACCCGTACTGAGAAGCGTACTTTCCTCAGGCAGCGAGTAGAGGCTAGGCTTGCAGCTCTTTTAATGGAGAACAAGGAGTATGTTGAAGCTTTGGCTCTGTTGAGTACTTTGGTAAAAGAGGTTAGGAGATTAGATGATAAGCTCCTTCTGGTCGACATAGACTTGCTGGAGAGCAAACTTCACTTCTCATTGAGAAACTTACCCAAAGCAAAAGCTGCACTCACTGCAGCTAGGACAGCTGCAAACGCTATATATGTGCCACCGGCCCAACAAGGCACCATTGATCTGCAGAGTGGGATTCTTCACGCTGAAGAGAAGGACTACAAAACCGGATACAGCTACTTCTTTGAAGCCTTTGAGTCCTTCAACGCTCTCGGAGATCCAAGAGCGGTATTCAGTTTGAAATACATGTTACTGTGCAAGATCATGGTAAGCCAAGCTGATGATGTTGCGGGAATAATCTCCTCAAAGGCAGGACTCCAGTACGTTGGCCCTGACCTAGATGCCATGAAAGCAGTCGCTGATGCTCACTCAAAAAGGTCTTTGAAACTGTTTGAGAACGCTCTCCGTGACTACAAAGCGCAGCTAGAAGATGACCCAATTGTCCACAGGCATCTCTCTTCTCTATATGACACGCTTCTGGAGCAAAATCTATGTCGTTTGATCGAGCCCTTCTCGCGAGTTGAGATAGCTCACATAGCTGAGCTGATTGGATTACCGCTTGACCATGTGGAGAAGAAGCTATCTCAGATGATACTAGACAAGAAATTTGCGGGTACATTGGATCAAGGAGCTGGATGTCTCATTATATTCGAAGATCCGAAGGCAGATGCTATCTACTCGGCTACTCTTGACACTATTGCAAACATGGGGAAGGTCGTCGACAGTCTTTATGCCCGGTCTGCCAAAATCATGTCCTGAGTGATTGGAGTTATCTCTTGCGTCTGAATCTCATTTCTTTTTTTTCTCTTATTTGGTTCTAGATGTCGTTTGGACCCAAAAAAGGTAGACAAAATGCAAGTCTATGTCTTTTTCATTGAATGCTTAAATATGTACTAAGTAGGATTTGTTTTCATTTGGTGGTTGCAATATCCTTCTCTCTTTAAGCCTCACAAGTCAAAGTTTGTGTTCTCTTTTTTCCAAAACCTTTTTTTTCCTTTTTAACTCTTTACCCCAAATCTCATTGATTTGTTTTCAGCTTCGCATTTACAAAATTCTGACAAACTCAAAACTCAATTAAACGGACCCCACCATTTCTTTTCCCAAAACTAGTCATGACTTACTTGCACACAAGTCTCGATTTTGTTGTCTCTTCTGTCTTATTCTTGGACGTACATTATCACAGTAGCTTTGTGATTCTACATGTCAACTTTATTAGTTTCTAAGTTAAATTCTATAATATGTCAAACTCTGAAGTCGTGAGTTGTTATTAATTTGGGTTTGACACGCAAGTCTTCCTCTTCGCCATGCGACGGTCTTAGTTTCGTCGCCGTTTACTTTATCAATACTGACCAAAAAAACACAAAGAAGATCGATAAATAATCATCTTTTACTTTAAAACAAAGATGTGACATACTTAATCCCCAAACAAGTATAAACATAAAACTAAATTACAATGTTATCTTTCAATGTTGATCTTAATATTTTCACGTATAAGAGTTATCGTTAATATTTAATGTTTTAAAAGACGAATGTATTTTTTATGTATCAAAAGTTTATTCAGACTATTTTCTATTCTTTAGTTTATTTATTTATTTATGCATCATTAGTGGTATGACTTGAAAAAGGACAATATTTAGAGTGTCCCAAGTTTTGTTCAATTTTTCTCTATTTACAGTAAAAATATCCAATCGAAAGAGGTTTCGTGGTGAAAAATTAAACTAAACTAATGTCCATAATCTTTAATTAACTAAACATACACTTAAACGACGAAATTAAGCTACACATATCAGAAAATGTAATTTATACTGATTAACAAGAATCACAAGATATAGAAATAGTGGAGAAAAAGGAAACTGAGATTGAAAAATAAAACTATCCACGAAGCTGAATCTGATTGACATTAACATCAGTGTAGCGATCTTGAAATAAATTGTTAAATCAATAGTCAACTACACAGTTGCGTTGATTATTTTTAAGTCTTTCTTTTTAGAAGAAAAATCCCACGAGCTTTAATTTACAACTTTAAAAATTCAATAAGAGAAATTTTTAAAAAAGCGACAGCTGTTTAGTAGATTAAGTAAGTATTTAAGACCTCCTAATTAATTAATTAAGTAGTTAATTTTGTTGCTAGCCTGTATGTATCCAGTAAGCAAATTAACCGGGTTAAATTAGAAAACCACCCAAACCCAAATCCAAACCCGAAAACAAAACAAATAAAAACAAAACTAAAATTTTATAATATTTAACAAGATTGACCATCGGTATAGCAACGGAGTCTCTTCACCGGATAATCATGCCGGTAACCACCATGAGACGCCGCGGCTCGCCACTCTTCCACAAGCAAAGCATCTAGCTCACGTTGATCAACGACTCCAGTCGCAGCTCCAAGCAACTCAGCGAATCCACCGACACGGCCAGGAGGTTTGGATTTCCGACGACCAGCACCGACGGGAACATTCCGGAGAGCTCCACCGGCAGTCCAATAACGTTGACAACCTTTGCAGAAGTGTCTTGGTTGATTAACGTTGTAATTATTAAAGTAACAAAACTTAGTCTCCATGCTCTTGCATCTTGGACATGCTATGATCTTGTCTGGACGTTTCTCCGCCGTTAGATCCGGTGATGCTGATGATGATCTAACGACTGTAGTCGCTTTCAGCTCAGGTTGTTGTTGATGTTCTTCTTTTTTAATCGTCTGTGTGATGTTAGCGTTGAATGTTATGGTTTTGCCGAAGAGTTTAATTCCTTGGGAATCTTGTGTCGCCATTAAAATGAAGAAAGAGAGAGAGAGAGAGAAGGAGAGAAAAAGGAGAGTTGTGATTAAGATTTCTTGCAGCGATGAAAGAGAGACGATACGTTTTATAGGAAGAAGAGTTTCAATATTTTAATTTCTTAAAATAAATCTTTTGAAAAACATTATTATTATATCGTTTTCTCATGAAAGTAGACAAAAGCAATAGTTACAAAATATGAAGAATATATACAATTAAAGAATATATTAGGCGCATTTATTGTTTAATGCATTTAAAGAAATATCGATCCACATAAGCTTTTACTTGTGTGTATTCTTTTTACTTTATTTTCTCCAAAATGACTAAAAAAAATTATTCCGGGTAACAAAAAATTTCTTTATAAAAAAGTTTCGGATAAAAAAGAGCAAAATTTACAGAGAGAAAAAAATGCTACTCCTATTTGCAAAGATATTGCGTATTCGTTTCGAATTAAATGTTGATCACGCACCTTAAAAATGTTTAAAAGTATTCTAATATACTCTCACAAAAATATATTAATCTTTGGAGTTCTATTTTGACTTTCAGTTTCCAATTTTTTTTTTAATCAAGAGAAATGATTTTTTATACATTAAAAGTTGCATCGAACTCATTTATAACATGGTATTTTCTCTAAAAGAATCAATATTATTACAAAAGCTCCATGTATATATATGATTTCATAGATGTAAAATTGTAAACTCGATTTCTTTGTTAATTAGCAAGAATTACAAATAGATGGTCAATTAGTTAAATTTTTGATAAATGAAAAAAATAAATGTTTTCATTAGAAATTCCAAACTTTGATTCATTAACTAACTTTATCAAATATTTTATCACTAAACTAACATCATATTTTATAAAGTCATTTATTTTGGTTTAATTTTAACGAAAACAATTTATTTAATAAAAGTCACAATTCCTCAAAATAAAATCAGAATCAGAAAACATGTGAAAGTTATGTGATTGATTTTGTAATCGTTGATTTATTTTAATTAATATAATATAAATATGATTGTATTGATTTAGTTAAACATGAGACGTTATTACATGGATTTAATTCTAGTGAGAGGGATTTAGATGTGGACAAAAGCCGCCAAAGAGAGAAAGAGAGAGCGTTTGGTTTGCGTACAAAATCAAAAGAGTCATTAGCTTTCATATGCACACATCATCTTCTTGTGGGTCCCTCCTTCCACGTGTGTATGCCTCGTCATCCTTCCATTTTCTTCATTTATTTTATTTGTTTCTAATTGTGAGATTAGGGAAATTTGACCCAAATCTAAGACACGAAGAAGTGGTATCAACACTGATGTAACTAAAGTTCGAAGTCTCTTGTCAAAATAATTTATGCAATTTGGTTGGATCAATTAATAGATTAGTTTTGAGTGGATTTTGCCTCGGGGGAAAAATATAAAGTCAAAAGCAAATTTTATTAAAATGTGTTGTTTTTAGTTTTTTATATAATTAACGTAAACGATAAAGAAATGTTGGAAAAAAAAAAAAAAACGCTAAAGAAATAGTTAAAAGATGAGAGAAAGTGAAAAAAAACACGAAGTGGAAAAGAAAAAGGAAAAAAGGAAAGCACTAATCGATGTTTATGTTCCTCTTTCTTTCATAAATTCGTGCTTTTAGACTATGTGTTTTCTCATTGGTACCTTTTATACTATATAGTCGCAAAAGAACATCTTTTTAACTACTTTTAAAAGAGATCGCCTTTTCTTACTTAAAGGGAATATAAATGTGCTTATACGTATGTGTGTGCGCATAAGGATAATTTCATCCATTGAGCTATCTTTGCAAAGTATGTGTTTAAATATAATGTATTCTGCTTCTTAATTACAGAATCTAAATTAAAAAAGGCAATTACTTATATTTAATAAATGAGTCGTGACTTCGAGTTTTCGTAAAAACACTTGTTTCTTTATTGAAAATTTGGTTAATAAACCGATTTTCCATACCTATACTAATTGACGAAATAAATATACAAAATTGTATTACTACTTTAATCCTTCTATAATCATGCATGTAAGAAAACTATATGTCTATATATATTTAGAGTTACATATAATTAGTTGAAACTTATAAAGGTGGATTATCTTTCCTTTGTCCATTTTTTTCTTTATTTCTATAGGGTTTCAATGGATTTGGTGACTAACTTTTGTTGGCTGCCCGTTTTTTTTTCTTTTCTCCTTTCAAATCCTAAACTTTTCACTATGTGAACTTCTTTCGTGTTCGGAAAAAATCACTTTATAAAAAAAGCTCTCTTTCTAAAAGAAAAGCAACATCTTTTAATATGGGTTTTCTTCTTTAATCCAATCTTTAATAAAGCATTAAACAGAATAAAAGAAAGTAAATTAATTATTTGTTCTCTTTAATGTCTATAGGAAGATATGACTCACACTTTATTGATCTTATTATATGTTTATGTTTCAACTTGTCGGATTATGCTCACATATATATATATATATATATATTTCAATTAATTAGACGTTTTAAAAAGAATTAGAGCATCAATTAAGACATGTGGGTTTTGTTAATTATAATCTTATTGATATGATATGTCACCATTTGGATTCAAAATATTAATAACTAGAGAATGAGTTCGATTTAATTTGTCCACATCATCATGTAATGATGCAAATTAGTTATCCCCTATATATTAATAGAGAAGCATTTTGTTTATGTATCGTAACTAGAAGAGTTTGAATAAGAAAATATTGTCGTGACATTCTCTCATGCATTCTAAGATTACATTTAAAATTCAGTTTAATTTTCTTATGAAATTACAGACAATGCCATTTCCA
>OVAU01001858.1:0-13709 GCA_900406315.1 Biscutella laevigata subsp. laevigata
TTATAAAATAACCCGCGCGTAGCGCGGGATTTCACCTAGTACTCTTAATATCTCCTGATGGAGATGGTCTTAGGCCTTGAATGAGGGGAGTGGGCAAAATAGTTTTTTTGCCCACCCGCTCTGCCCGCACTTCAAATCACCATTCAACATATTTTGTTTGTCCGCTTTGCCCGCTTTGTCTGCTTTGTCTGTTTTGTCTGTTTTGTACGCACTGTTGTACCCGTTAATTATTCAGAATAATTTTCCAAATTGGAATGCGGTAACTAATTATGATCATGCTATTCTTGGGAGTATCTGGGTTGTTTGGCACCCGGCAGCTGTAGTGTATGTGATTCAGAAATCTGATCAAATGATAACCTGTCGGATTCTTTTGCCTCAGCAGTCTGAGGAGATAGTGGTCTCTTTCGTCTACGCAAGGAATGACCATTCCCAACGACGAACTCTCTGGGCGGATATGATTACAGTTTCTCAGCATCAGGAAGTGAGATCAAAACCTTGGCTAATAATGGGGGACTTTAACCAATTCTTAAGTCCTATAGACTCTTCAGATCAGAAATCTCGGATTACGGTTGGCATGACGGAGTTTAGAGACTGCTTGCAAACTGCTGATCTTTGTGATATGTCATATAGAGGAAGCACCTACACCTGGTGGAATAATCAACAATTAGACCCGCTAGCCAAAAAATTGGATTGTGCTCTTATTAATGGTCAATGGCTGATAAAGTTTCCCTTGTCTTTTGCAGATTTTGGGACTCCGAGATGCTCTGATCACAGCCCCATAACTGTGAAATTTGGCAATCCCCAACAAGGAACCCATCGCCCCTTTCGCTTCTCAAACATGATCATTCGTCTGCCTAATTTCCTTCAGGAGATACAAAATCAGTGGTCTGCTTGTGAGATTAGAGGAACCAGTATGTTCAGGTTTTCCAAAAAACTGCTTTCGTTAAAGCCAATCTGTAGGAGGATGACCAGAGAAAATTTCTCACAAATCGAAAAACGTGTTGCTGAAGCTGCTATGGAGCTTCAATCTGCCCAGAATTCTTTGTTCGCAGTTCCAACAGTTGCAAACACAAGAATAGAGAATGATGCCAATGCTAAATGGCTTCATCTAGTTGAGGTTCAAGAAGTATATCTTATGCAAAAGTTAGGATAAGCTGGCTCGATAAAGGAGATGCTAATACAAGATTTTTCCACCGATATGTGGCGGCAAGGAGAGCTAACAATATTATTCACTACCTCTTGGATAGTGTGAATAACAAAATTGAAGATGAAACTGAGATACAGAACCACTGTGTGGATTTCTACACTGATCTTCTTGGACATCAACCTCCTCCTTTATCAATTGATGATTTGAACATGATTCGAAACTTCACTGATTTTAGGTGTGATGAAGCTACTTCAGCGAATCTTATAGCTCCTGTGACGGCTGCGGAAGTCTATTCTACTCTGAAAAGTATGCCTCGTAATAAATCTTCAGGTCCTGACGGTTTTAATGCGGAGTTTTACATTGCCTCTTGGTCGATTATTGGGAAAGAGCTTACAGAAGCATTTTTGGAGTTTTTCACATCTGGTAGACTCCTGAAACAGTGGAATGCCACAATTATAGCGCTCATTCCTAAAAGAATTGGTGTTGATAGGATTTCCGAGTTCAGACCCATCTCTTGCTGTAATGTCATTTACAAACTCGTTTCAAAGATTTTGGCGAGGCGTCTACAAGCTGTGCTTCCTTCAATGATTTCAGCCAATCAATCTGCTTTCATTAAGGACAGGTTGTTGGTAGAAAATGTCCTCCTAGCTACAGAGCTTGTTCAAGGTTTTGGTCATAGTAATATTACTAGCAGAGGCATGGTGAAAGTTGATCTTCGGAAGGCTTTCGATACAGTCAAATGGGAATTTATTCTTCATGTCCTCAAGGTGGCTGAATTTCCTTCAACCTATTTAAATTGGATTACGGAATGCATGACTACAACATCCTTCTCTATTTCCGTAAACGGTTCTCCATGTGGGTTTTTTCCTGGCAAAAGAGGGTTACGTCAAGGTGATGCTTTGTCCCCTTCTGTCTTCGTCATAGCGATGGAAGTGTTCTCATGTCTGCTGCGCTCAAAATATGACAGTGGTTTGATTGGTTGGCATCCAAAAGCTCGGAACCCTCATATAACTCATCTGGCCTTCGCTGATGACGTTATGTTGTTTTATGATGGAGCTTCAAGTTCCTAGAGAGGAATCACAGCTGCTCTAGCTCAATCTGAAAAAAATCTCAGGTCTTGCTATGAATAGAGATAAGTATGCGCTCTACGTTGCGGGTTTGAACCAGGTGGAATTGGATGCTTCATTTAATCTGGGATTCCAGTCAGGTTCATTCCCAATCAGATATTTGGGACTTCCGCTGCAGCATAGGAGACTAAGGAAAAGTGATTATGAGCCTCTTATCGACGCTATCAAAGTTCGAATGAGCTCCTGGGCAGTGAAAACGCTTTCCTTTGCAGGGAAGCTTCAGCTAATCTCTTCAATCATATATAGTCTTCTCAATTTTTGGATGTCTGCCTTCTTGCTCCCCAAAGTTTGCATAGCTCAGATTCAATCCCTTTGCACAAGGTTCTTATGGTCTGGAGACATTACCAAGAAAGGAGGTGATAAGGTGTCTTGGAATACTATATGTTTACCAAAAAGTGAGGGAGGCTTAGGCCTTCGGAATTTTGTGTTATGGAACAAAGTGCTACAATTAAAACTAATCTGGCTTTTATTCTCAAAAAGCGGCTCCCTTTGGGTCGCTTGGAACAAGGAGCATAGGTTAAAAGCAGCTTCTTATTGGTCTATACAACCTCGCTCATCTCAATCATGGATATGGAAAACTTTGCTTTCCCTTTGTCACTTGGCAAAACAGTTTATCTGGTGTGACGTGGGAAACGGCAAAACTGCTCACCTCTGGTATGATAACTGGATAGGAGAAGGCTCGTTGATTGACTTGATCAAAACCGGGAGCGCAACTACGCTAATAGGACTACCACTTGATGCGAAAGTTGCAGATGCACACAATGGTACTCATTGGCGTATCCCTCGTCGGCGGACATCAGACTATGGCCTCAGTACTTTAAGTTCTCTGTTACAAAACCTCTATATTCCATTAACTGATGATTGTGATGATGAATATTTTTGGGACTCTGGATTTAGCTCTCGAAATTCTTTCTCTGCTGCAGGAACTTGGGAGACTCTAACACCCGTCGCAGAATTGCAGGATTGGACCGAGGCAGTTTGGTTCAAAGTCCATGTCCCGAAACATGCGTTCAACTTCTGGATTGCAATGCTCGATCGGCTTCCAACTAGAACACGGCTTAGCTCTTGGGGCATTCAAGTATCTACACTGTATGCACTATGTAACAGAGAGGTAGAAACAAGAACACACCTGCTGCTCCATTGTGCAACCATCAAACCAATATGGGACGCCATCATGAACAAACTGCACCAACCGATGCTCACTTTCTACAATTGGGATGCTCTCACGTCGTGGCTGCTGTTGCGGTCTCACAATCTACCTCAGACGTTGAAGCGTCTAGCTATACAAGCTACGGTGTACTACATTTGGCAAGAAAGAAACATAAGAATCCACGGTTCAGAACAGAGGACTATAAACACCTTATTCTCTGTTATCGACAAGGTCATCACAAACATCATTGTGGGAAAGAAGGATCGCAGAGCTTTCCAAAAGCTGATGGAGATTTGGTCCACTGGTTAGTTGCTTGTTGCAAATCTTTTGTAAGACTCTTTCATCCTATCATGAGAGTTAGAGTTCTATACTGCTTTTTTTGATTCCTTATAATCGAACGGTTTTGATCAATATATTCACCTATTATCAAAAAAAAAATATATATATACTGATCCCCTACGTTAAGCGGATGTTATGTCCTTTTCACTTTTATTCTCTCAATAAATACAATTAAATTCTGCTAAACTAATTAAAATTTTGAAATCATCGAAATTTATATAAAAATAACCGTATAAGTAAGTTTATAGATTTATGAGGTTAAATTTATATTATTTTTTTTAATTTGTATGCAATAACTAATTGTGCAATTACATTTCTTACATACCCTGCACTAGGTTTAAGCAAAAAATCCGAATCCGAAATCCGAATCCGAACCCGACCCAAAAAATCCGAATCTGAAACCGAACTGAAAAACTAAAGAAACCCGAATGGATCCAATATTGCTGCTACTTCGAATCCGGGTAAAACCCGAACCAAACCCGAGATGCAAAGTAGTATCCGAAAGATCTGAATCTAAACCAAAAATACAATATTTGTTATTATTTTTAAATATTTTATATATATTTTTAATGTGTAATATTATTTTTTATAATTTAACATATTTTCTTGTTTTACTTTCAAGTTTATGTTTATTTTTTTGTATTTTTTGATAATTTTGAATAAAAATATTTAAATTTTCGGATTTATTAATACTTCTATTACCTTTTTAATATTTTTTTTAATATTTTTTAATAAAATAGTTAAAAAAACCCGAACTCGAACTGAACCCAAAAAAATCCGAAATTTTATGGAACCTGAATGGATTCTAAATCGATAAACCCGAAACCCGAATGGATTCTACTCGAACTCGAACTGTTACCCGAACACCCAGGATACTTGCTCGGATTCGTATAGGATCCATTCGGGTTCGAGTAGGATCCTAAATCGACAAAGTATGTGTTCAATCACTTTCATTTGCATTCTCATTCAACTTTTTTGTTTTTTTTTGCACAAATACTTTTGTCGTGGAAAAGCTGCTTTTAAAAGCTTAATTGAAAGGTTAAAGATTCGTTTTAACTTTGTCTAGTTGTCCTTAACATTTCAGCTCTGTTTGATTAACCAATCCACCCAAATTGGAAACAATGAGTTTTTTTTTCATTTGCACTTTTAACTTGTTTAATTAAATGTTTTCAAAAATTCCATTTGTGACATTGATGTTTAGAAAATCTTTCAAAAATTTAAATAAGTTCTCTTATGTCTTTTACTTCTGATTGTCACAACTCAACAATAATATTCATAGTATCAGCACCTAACGTAAGATATAGTGAAAGCTTATCCAACAGTTCTAACCTCTGATAATATTAGTAGTCTTATTAAACAACTTTATATATAAAGTGATTAATATTTTTTTTTCTTGAATAATGTTCTATGTTATCTTGTATACACAACCATGTCTCCAATGAACTATAAATTTAGAATAAGAACAAAAACAAACTTTTTAAAATATATTATAACTT
The DNA here is from genome assembly GCA_900406315.1 of Biscutella laevigata subsp. laevigata. Classification (NCBI taxonomy): domain Eukaryota; kingdom Viridiplantae; phylum Streptophyta; class Magnoliopsida; order Brassicales; family Brassicaceae; genus Biscutella; species Biscutella laevigata. Next base: position 5,260 of record OVAU01001858.1, read on the forward strand.
ATGAAAAATGAATATTTTTTTAACATTTTAATTGTTTTGTATCTGAAATTGTAGAAAATATGGAACTAAGAATAAAGACATATATAATGGAAAAGGAGAAAGATTAAAAAAGAGAAAGAATAAATGAAAAAAATTCATGTCAAATAAAAAATTAACATATATCATACTCTTTGTTGCTGCTGCATCATCATCATCGCCATCCACTGTTGTTGTTGTGGTGATTGTTGTTGGTTCCAGTGCAGCTGTTGAATCGGCGGCATGGCTGCCAACACGGAATCTGAGCCATTGGGCGACTGCATCTGACCAATTGAAATAATAAATAGTAAATCCAATCCGATCTGATCTCGCTGGAGATGAAGATGGAGAAAACAGCCTTCGACTTAGATTCAAAACTTCAATATCTCTATATATATCCCTCCGAAGCCGGAGAAGTTAGTGGAGAGAGACAGATTGGTCTTTCAAGGGAGGCGGAGACAAAGAGAGAGAGTTGTGGAATTTTTGGGGTTTAATAAGATTTTTAATATGACGGAGAAGGATCAGAAGAGAGGCGAGTTGCAGAGCTTCAAAATCGCCATGGACAGCTTCAAATTTTTTTTTTCACGTTTTCAACATAATGACCGAGAAAGACAAAACCCATATGTTTTTTCTCTTTCTCTTCTCACTTCCAATCAGAATCCTACACGTAGTAGGTTCTAATGAGGTTCTAAAATATACAAAACAAGAATCGGTTCTAGATTTTAAATTGTTTTTTCCTTTTTTTTGGGATTTAATGACCTTTAAAACTTCTAATGGAGGTGTTCTTACTCTATAGAAGATATTAAATTGCATTGATTTACAAAAACAATAATCTCTAGAGTGACAGATTCTTTACTACTTCGGTTCTTAAGTAACAGTTTTTCACCGGTCTTGGAATGATGGTTCTTTACTCGGCGAAGGCTTCACAAAAGAGAACTCTTTAGAATCAGTTTCACCATCACGGCTACTCTCACCTGTCTTGGTCTCTACCTTATTCTTTTCAACCTTGACAACAAGCTCTAAGCTTGGAGGAGATCTCAAAGCTTCGTTGTCAGTGTCAGTGTCAAGATCAGATGTTTCAGGGTCAAGTCCTTCGTATCTCATCGAATGTCCTGTGGTTTTATGACGCTGCAATGACCTCACAGACAAAGAAGATCTAATCGTTGATGTTGTAGGACTCACACCTCCATCTCCACCTCGTCTCTTAGTACCTCCAACTTTCCCACCTCTCTTCTTTTTCACAGCCATTCTCCATTTCTTGAGTGCCTTTGATGTTTGTTCATCGAATACAGACTTCTTCATCCTCGAACCCATCTGAGTTACATACATTTTTTCTCAGTTTAAGAGATTGAACGAAGACAATACCCAAGTTTTGGTGGATTATGAAACTAAAGAAAGTTACCTGAGTTACGAGTGCATAAAGAGGAAGTGTGATGTAGCTACAAAGGCACAAAACTCCTAAACTACAAGAGAGACAAGATTCGTGTATGATAATGTGTTTGTGCCGACAAATTCAGTATCTATTACTTCTATGAGATTAGACTCTTACGCGATAGCTACTTTTACAAGAGCAAGCTTGAAGTTAGGATGGTAGCAGGAATGTTTCCCAAAGGAATACTGGCAAAAACACAGAGGATTAGTCATTCTTGTAACAAAGGAAACTGCGCAGGAAAGATAAACAGAGAAGAATCCAAGTTGTTTACCCATATCCAGAAGAAATAAGTGATTTGAAAAGCATTCTGCAATAAAGAAAGATTCAAGAAAGGAACCGAATCAGCAAAACAAGGAGAGAACTTGTGGTTTTGTGTTGTGTGATTTATTGATTACTCTTATCACTTAAGTACCTGAAACAAGGCGAAATGTATGAGATGAAGAATCAACTGTGGACGACCAAACCAGAAATAACCATCGTTGCCTTGTACAAGCGGCATTCCTTGAACTACTGCGTGTCTATCGGTGATCCCAAGAGCCATTCTTGTCAAGATAGCTTGGAGTTTTGTTCCCACAGCTAATATGATCTTTAAAGAAAAAAACTTGTGGGAATGAAGAAAGAAAGCTCTTAAGACTCCACTTTAGAAGGTTTTAAAGATATCTTACGATAACAGGCAGTGCAGTGCCGATATAAATGGCCTTGAAGCCTGAAAATTATCAAGCAAAGATATCAGAAGAAAGTTCCATTAAAGGGATATTTTGATAAACTCGGTGAATCACTCACCTTCAACATTTAGGAGGAGGAATAGCACAAAAGATGCCCACAAGACAGGGCTGCAAATAGGAGGCAATGATTTAGTGTTGTATGAGACTATATATTTGTAGGAAGTGTTGTGAGTTACCTTACTCCAACGACCAATTTGAAATCATCCTCCAAGGATCTTTTTATGTATTTTTGGAAGTTAAATTGACTTCCAGGAGCAAGATGAACCTTCATGATCCAGAAGATAGACTTAGAAAAGAACAATACAATACGAAATCGGAAGAAATGGACAATAAGTATGAAACACTAACTGCGATGAATCCATTTCGCAATGTCAGATAGTCAGTTTTCCCTACGGATCTGAAAAACTGTCTGAAAAAACATCCCTGAGCACACCCAAAAATGAGAATCAGATCAAGAAAATGAGCTTCAACTGTAACTTATTGGTATATGTGATACATTATCTAGAGTTGATTAAGAAGGTGATGCTTCTTACAATATAGAAGAACACTGGCATACGAGTCCAGAAACTGGTGTGTGCTCTTACAAAAGATGTTTCATGAGTTAGCCTGAATCTGGAAGTATCTATAAGCAAAAGAACGGTAAACACAACAACAGAATTTAAAGCTCAAGACACTCGCAAAGATGATTGACAAACTATGAACAGACATAAACTGAGAGATAGAGGAATGACCTGTTGAAAATTCGTAATGGTGAGATGATGTCTCGTTCTCCCAATGCTTCCATCCACGAATCTGAAAGAACCAACACAAACTATTAAAACAACCAAACTATTTCTTGAAAATGAAGCAGAAGATGCCAGGTTTTAAGTACCTTTAACCTCCCAAGCATCATAGTTAAGAAGCTGTAAAGAACGTGGAAAACGGCTAAGAAGAATATAAGGATGTGCAACTGATGAAGTGCCTCGGCAGATATAAGCTCTTCATATCCCTGAAACATTCATTTAACATAACAAGATACCTCAGGTCTCAGCTACACAAATCTTAGGAACAAACAAGACAATAGGTGTTTCTATGGAAACATAACTCTCTCACCTCCTTCTTGCATTTTGTGGGAGATAGTTCACCTCCTGATAGCAATCTGTGGTCAAACCACAAGAGTTTCCTGTGACTTTCACCTTCCTCATCTTCCTCTTTTTTTAAGTGAGCCGGAGCAGGACATGGGAGCATCGTACGAGCAACATGTGAAGGGATACAAATCCCCAAAATGTAGCTTTGTCCAAATGTCAGAAGCAAAGAGATGAATCCAAGAACCATCAGCTCTGCAACAGTCAGAGGAAACAATTCATATGAACCAGACGAAGAAGATATCTTAAATGTTCGAAAAAAGAAATTCAGTCAAAGCCTTGGCCAAGCCATTGCGACCACCTGATTTAATCTTCTCCAAGGCATCAAGAAGGGCTCTCTTATGTCGATCCCACAGAACCTAAGTCATGAACAAGTTTCACTTCAATTCCAATTTGAGCATAAACCCAAAATCTCAAAGACAAAGATAGTTCCTTTTCTTCAATCAAACAGAAACCATCTCCATAAAAGCCTCAGATTTAACAAAACCAAAGAACAAAGAAACTTCACATACAAAAAAAGCAAAAAAATCCGAACCTTCCCAACTTTGTGAATAAGTTTTTCCAGAAGAACAGAAACGACAATGAAGAAAGTGCAGACAGCAGCAACAGCCCAAGTTGGTGTCTGATTAAGCTCTCTATGTATCACTTTCCTTTCATCCTCCGCCTTAACCACTGTAACTCCTCCACAGAGCAGCAAACACCACCAGAGACTGAAACAAATCAGCCGCCAAAGCAAAGAATCGTCGATTCCCATAACTCTGCCTTTTCTTTTCAGACCAAATTTAGTTGAACCTGCTTCACCTACTTACTACAGCAAGTAGTGTAGAATTTGACAAGAATGATGAGCTGTATTAAGATCACATTTGCAGAAAACTATCACACTTTGGTTTGTAAAAAAAAAGTCTCGAACTTTGTACCTATTTCAAGAAACCCAAAAACAGAAAGTGATATCTGACACTGGAAAGATTATCGATTTCGCTTAGAGAAAATGGTAAGAGTTCTTTATTAACATTTATGGGGTTTAGGCAGAAGAAAGAAGAAGAGAAGAGAAGAAATTAAGTAAACTAAAAAGCGCGTGAAATAGTTTGTAAATTGAAAGCAGTGTGTCGAGAGGTGGCTTTGATTGAGAAACTTTGATTGCCTTCTGATTTTTTATTCTTTGACTATATCAAGAAAACGTTTTGTTAATGGAAAGTTTTGTGAAATCGAATATCGAACTTTATTTCGGTGACACTGGATTCTAATCACGTAATTGAATAAAAGGAAACTAAGATTTGTTAAACTTTGAGTGATTTTTAGGAAAAAAATTGCTAAAAGTTTATGAAATCGTTGAAGTTTCTTAATTAATTCTTATACAGTTGACCCAGCTTTCTGAATGGTTTTATCAACTAGAAAAATTGTGTCATGTTCAATATTTCAAGTTCATTTATGGTGGTATAAACAATATATAATTTTGACAAAAAAAACAATATATAATTTTATATTTTGATAATATATAAAAGTACGACTTGTATCCATCCAAGAAATTTTTGGTGACTCGTTCATCTAAACTTTGCCTCTCTATCTTAAACCATCCAAATAAAAAATTATATAGTTAATTATATCTAGTTTCAAAGTTTAATAAATAGATTCATCCAAACAGTAAAATATGCGGTTACAGTAAAAGCTAGCGATATAAAATCACGCTTTACACAATATCAACTCAAAATTAAGAATTAAACGAAAGAAAACCAATACAATTTTATATGTAAGGTGAAATAGATCAAAGTCACTTAAATTCCCTAAATGAATTGCATGTTCTCAAGAACGATAATGCCAAAATCACGAGGTTGATGTAACTACAAATAAATATATCAAAATGGAGTCTACGAATTTAATGCCTTGGCTGTTAAAGTGGAGCTTGAACAGTTAGTTATATCCATTCTTTATTTATTGTTTTACGGAGGCTCGTTGTCAGAGTTTTCTCTTCTCCAAATGATGTGATTCTTGATGGTCAAAAACTGAAATTGGAACAATGAAATTCAAGTCATATCAAACGGAGTGTTAACAAGGAGCAAAGTGAGAACTAGTTAAGTTCATGGAAGATAATCTAGAGAAAATTCAAGACAATGAGCATAAAGTTGTACCAAACTACATCAACGTCAATCAATCATTCGAAAAAGATTAAGGTATTCACTAAGACTATATACAATGGTTTCAACTTTTAACATTCTCATTTTCACTCCACCTCATTTTCTCTTTCTTCCGCATCATTATTCAACACTTATTCAACACTTACCCACTACAATTGTTTGTTTAATAAATTCAACATCTTACCCCACCACTTTATTTTACCCTTTCAAATTACTATTGTAAGTATATTATTGTAAGTATATTATTTTTTTACCCTTTAAAATTACTATTGTAAGTATATTATTTTTTAATATTAATTAACTCAAAAAATAACTCAGCTGCTAAATAACTCAACCACCACTACAGAAAATAACTTAGCCACCACTACAGAAAATAATTCAGCCACCACTACAAAAAATAACTCAGCCACCACTACAGAAAATAACTCAGCTACTAAATAACTCAGTCACCACTACAGAAAATAACTCAGCCACCACTACAGAAAACAACTCAGCTGCTAAATAACTCAACCACCACAACAGAAAATAACTCAGCTGCTAAATAACTCAGCCACCACTACAGAAAACAACTTAACCACCACTACAGAAAATAATTCATCTGCTAAATAACTCAGCCACCACTACAGAAAATAACTCAGCCACCACTACATAAAATAACTCAGCCACCACTACAGAAAATAACTCAGCCACCATTACTGAAAATAACTCAGCCACCACCACAGAAAATAACTCATCTGCTAAATAACCTAGCCACGACTAGAATTTGTGTATTTTTCTGTGTCCAAATGAAATGAAAACAAGTGTCTATGTATAGAGTATAAAAAATTACGAATTTTGATATAATTTTTATTTTTTTTTGAAAATCCTTTTTATTAAATAATTGATTTTAAATGTAAAGGATAAAAAAATCTAAAAAATCTCTCGGGCCAATCACATATAGACATGTGTCCTTATCTCTCTCAAAACCTCTACCCTCATCCCATTCGTCCAAGTGTCACACGCATATTGGCCTTTGTTTTTTCAACACTTGTTGAAAAAATTCAACTCACAAATACTACACGTCGGATTCAAATATTTTTTCAACACCCATTTTTCTTTTTCCAACAGTTGAAAACCATTTTCAACACCCTCATTGCACATGGTCTAAGTAGTTAAGTGATTTATACTATTTTCTATGTTTCGGTTTTGTCTCTTTGGGTTATCTCAAACATAGGTTTTAATGAGGCTAGATAAATTACTTTCATATATACTACTTAGTAATATTTTGGTCTAGTTAAATAAAGTAGGAAAATCAAAAAAGCCATTAAAGAAGTTGAAGAAACCCAATGTAGTATTTGCCATCTTATTTATTTTTATGTCATTTTATAGGAGAAGCCTTTGCCATCTCTTTTCTCTTTATATTATGCACGAAAAACTAAGTAAAAAACATTAATCCTTTTGTTGTGATAACAGTTTTTGGATTATTTGAATGCTTTACTAAAGATTGAAGTGAATCCAACAAAACTCATTTTCTTCTTCAAAGAAATTATGTGTACTTTTGTGTGAATCAACTAAGTAGCAGTCATATATCCCTTCATTTGATCATGTCATAGATCATTTGATTATACCATCGTCGTCGTCATCATCATCATCATCATCGCTTCACTTACATATTCCGCCATCCATCATACCGCATCAATCGAGTTATCGTTTCACATCAAAATGTACCAAAACGTTCATCCATTCATATTTTCCGCAACCTTTTATCACATGGCCAAAAAACCATTAGCTCATCAAGCCAAAGCAATCCATCCTCGGGCCAGGATCATGTCAACAAATTCTCCAGACCAACAACATCACAACAACACAACTGATTTCACCATTACCAAAACCCAAAGGATTTCAATTTTATAAACCCTAATTTAGCTTTATGGCAATGCCTTTTCTCAAATCAATCTCCCGACCTAAACCCACTTTAAGTATCCTACTCTCAACATCATCAACGCTTGAGAGAAATCGATCTGAAACTCGTCGTTGATGTTATTTTAAGGAAGAAAACTAAGAAGAAGAATCCAATGATCGTCGGAGACTCGGTTATATTCATGGAAGGGTTCGTTTCAGAGCTAATGGGAAAGGTTGAGAGAGGAGAAATCGATCATATCGGGGATTTAAAGCAAACCCATTTCATCAAGTTTTAGTTTTCGCTGATGGCATTAAAGTTTATGAGAAGAGAAGACGTGGAACGAATGTTGGATAAGCTTCTAAGCTTCTAGAGTTTTCCTTAGTAGAATTGGAAGTTTTCTGATTATAAAGAAAAAGAAATTAGCTAATCTTAGAAAAAGGAAATTAGTGTAGGTTAAGCTAAGTTGAGTTTACCTATTAATATGATTGATTAAAGTTGTGATCAATTAAGTCGAACATAGAAGTTTTTGTGTTTAGTTTTGAGCAAGTTTCTAAATATTAATAAAGAGAAGGAGTTCTTTATTAATTTGTGTGTTCGTAAGAGCTTTTAATTGGCATCAGAGTGTGACGAACCATGGGAGAACCAACGACTCGCACTAAGGAGTTCAACTCATCATCATCGATGCAGTACCCCATGTTGAATGCGATCAATTAAACAGTGTGGGCTACGAGGATGGATATTGTGTTGAAAATCTACAAAATTTGGGATACAATTGATCATGGAACGGTGGATGTAGACAAGAACAACATAGCCATTGGTTTGTTGTTTCAAGCAATCCCAGAGGATCTTATCTTACAAGTTGGCGATCAAGAGACTTCAAAGTGGATATGAGAAGCAATAAAATCAGAGCAGGAGCAGACCGAGTGAAGGAAGCTATGCTTCAAACGCTCATGTCTGAGTTTGAACGAATCAAGTTGAAAGACTCATATTCGATTGATAACTTTTCTGGGAAATTGTCTGAGCTAGCATCAAAATCAACATCTCTAGGTCAAACTATTGACGATCACAAGCTCGTGACGAAGTTTCTCAATAGCTTACCTAGAGGTAAGTCACTACAAGAAAACTCGTTAAAAGCGACTA
>OVAU01001859.1:0-13704 GCA_900406315.1 Biscutella laevigata subsp. laevigata
AAAAAACGGTAATAAATCTTAACATGTTTACCAAAAAAAAAGCACTATAGTATGTAAGAACTATTTTACAAGTAATTATTGTCATTGTTTGTAAACAAACATTAATTTATTATTGACTTGAATAAATCAAGGAAGATATTTCTATATTTGATTTTGTAATAGACTTAAAACGAATCATATTTTTAATATATTTTTTTTTGTTTGTCGGCATATATTTTTAATATATAAATGGAGAACGGGGTTCTCAATTTTTAATGATGTAACTCATTACCGACAGATCACCTTATTTCTTTATTTTAAATTACAAATCATCTTATTAAACTTTCCAACTATAGATTTTTAAAATTAACTATGATGGTTAGTAAGTAATTGTTATTAAATTTATAATCCCTCATATTATTGTATCTTTTCTTGTGTTTGATTTTCATTGTAATTTCTTGGGTATCAATTTGCGAATTCTTAGGTTAGGATCGGATTATGCCCGAATTTTATTGTAATCATAAAAATATTTAACAAAATATTTACTTTTTAACAACTTTTTACCTAATTAAATATAAAAAAATTGTGAACTTTTTTTTTGCCAATAACATGTGGTTTCAATACTTCACTTTTAATATTTAAGAAGATATTTATATTTGAATAAATATAATATATAAAAAAATCAACTGAAACTATAAAAATATCTATTTTAATCGGATATTTGTTGGTTAAAAATCTGTATTTATCTTTATTAATTATGTAAATTTATTCAAATAAAGATAGTATCTATAAAAAAATTAAACAACCAAAATTTTTTTCTAGGATATATTTTCATTTATATTTATTCAAGTAAATATAATATCTAAAAAAATAAACAACGGAAACTATTTTTTAGGATGTACTTTTCGTAAAAGATTTCTTTTTAAAATTATAAATAAAGATTTTTATTAAGAATATTATGTTTGGCTATATGAATAATAATAATCCATTAAATAAGAATTAAAAAGAAATTTGTTTGGTAATAGATTTAAAATGTTAATTTTAAAATAAAATAAAATAAAAAATTGTAGGCTTAACCCGTTGCCTTTAATGTTTCTCTTAATATATAAGAAGATAGTGTTATAATCATTCACTAGTGTTGGCATGGATAAATATATTTGTATATTAATTTTTATATTTATCTAGATTCTATTTAAAGATATTTTATTATGTGATTCTCTAAAATATATTACAAAAGATATCTAAAGGTATTTATTTGATATTTCATAATTATTAAATTTTAAAAGATAATTTTAATTATATAAATATATTATTTATCTAGTACAAACCTTAACATTAGTATATATTTATATTAATTTATTTATCTAATTATTAAATAAAATAGTTTGTTTTAATTTTTTGTGAGATATAAATTACACTTTAATATAACAGAGTATTTCCTACAAAATTAGAAATATAAATTTTAAAGAAAACTAACCTATATGGTTACAAAATTATTTTTGAATAATTATATCTAGCACGCGAAACCAATTTTTGTTTTAAACTAAATACTTTAAAAATAGTGTTACTAGGCAAAGCCAGTAAAAACGAAACAGAGCAAGGGAAGTCATGGTTGTAAAAACCACCGACGACGTTAGCGTTTATATGTGGATTAAAAGTCGTTATGATTTTCTCCGGCCACAATTAAACGATTTCTGATGTTAACTTGTAACGTAAGATTTTTGACTAAATTTAAGATTGAGATTTAATAATTAAACTTCTAATAAAACCTTCACTTTACTTCTCCCTCTTACGTCTCTTTCTATTTTCTCTCTCATCGCTTCTCTCCGTCGCGCGATTTCGAATTCCCGAGGTCTCGGGTTCGTCTGGATTGTCGTCTTCCTCCCCAATTCCTCATGTCTGGCCCTCTTGATCTATTCGCGATTCCTTGTAAGTACTTTTTTTCATCCGTTTCCCTATTATCGCCGTTGCGAATTGCGCAATTCGGGTTCTTACATAAGAACTCTAGTGATTTATGTTACAGATTGCGGTTTGTAAATTTAGGAACTAGTTTGGATTAAGATACATGTTCTGATTCTTGTATATTCTTTTGGGGGTGGGAATTTGGTTGGTTTGTGATTTTGTGTTTCAGGTTTTGAAGGATGTTCGAGTAATGATGAGAGAAGAGAACGGAGGTCTGATTTTGAAGTTTCTGAGGATGAGAAGAAAACAAGAATCGGGAATTTCAAGAAGAAAGCAGCCAAAGCTTCAAGCAAACTCAGACACTCGCTCAAGAAAAAAGGAAGTAGGAGAAGAAGCACTGATCGCAATTTCTCTATTACCATTGAAGACATACACGATGCCGAGGAATTACGAGCTGTTGAGGAACTGCGAAATTCACTCATCTCCGACAATCTGCTCCCTCCAAGGCTTGATGATTATCACATCATGTTGAGGTGATTTGTTCTCCTCACTCACTTTATCATTGTTATATATATATTCCTTGTTTGTAACTTCTGTATGATGAATCTATGCAGATTCCTGAAAGCTAGGAAATTTGATGTGGCCAAAACGAAATTAATGTGGAGTAACATGATTCAGTGGAGAAAAGATTTTGGTACAGATACAATTTTCGAGGTAACTTTTTATGTTTCTTCTCTCCCCCTCAGTATGCGTGCCAAAAATCATATTCATGTGTTATTTGTTTTGCTGATGAGAGTTTTTCATTTATATTATAGGATTTTGAGTTTGAGGAGTTAGATGAAGTTCTTAGATACTACCCTCACGGTTATCATGGTGTTGACAAAGAAGGAAGACCTATTTACATTGAGAGATTAGGAAAAGTCGATCCGGCCAGACTGATGCAAGTCACTACATTGGAAAGATACATAAGGTATCATGTTCGAGAGTTTGAGAAAACTGTTACTATAAAGTTACCAGCTTGCTGCATTGCTGCTAAGAGGCACATTGACTCTAGCACAACCATTCTAGACGTCCAAGGCGTGGTACTTTAAACTAAATTCTGATGATCTTATCCTTGTGTAGTGTTTAATGTCCTTCGCCTTCTTACTTGAGAATTCTAAAATTTTGTTCTGCAGGGGTTCAAGAATTTTTCTAAGCCTGCGAGGGATCTCATAATCCAGCTGCAAAAGATTGATAACGATAACTACCCTGAGGTATGGGCAGGCTGCTATAGATTTCTGAACCAAAATGTGTTATTTAATTAGTTTAATAAAGGATAATGTGAGGTAACATTTACAACATATATGCAGACACTTCACCGTATGTTCATCATCAATGCTGGTCCTGGTTTTAAGATGCTTTGGGGGACGGTGAAATCATTTCTTGATCCAAAAACAGTCACGAAGATTCATGTAAATTTACCTTTTCTTTCTACACAACAATCCACATCTTAGTCACGTTTTTGAAACATTATTTTAATTGCATGAGTGTGTTCTTCTCATAGGTTGTTGGTAACAAGTACCAGAACAAATTACTTGAGATAATTGATGCAAGGTAGAGAATTATCAGTCCTCTTGTTTGTTTCTAATGGGTCCATAATATGATTTAACTCCCTAAGCATATTTGGAACTTGTACAGCCAGCTGCCAGATTTTCTTGGTGGCACTTGCACTTGTGCAGATCAAGGTGGTTGTATGAGATCTGATAAAGGGCCCTGGAATGACCCGGAGATTTTGAAGGTTAGTCAATTTTCTGCAGCCTGTTGTTTACTTTATTCAGGTTAATTACATTAACACAAAAACTGAGTAATACTTTTACCTAACTGATGTCCGCCGTGTAGCTGGTTCAAAGTGGTGGAACGCTCTGCAGACATACGTCTCTGAACAGTGATTTACGTATCTCCTCACTTGACAAGCCATCTTTCTCTGGGGTAAAGGTCTTCTGGACTTGAATGCAGATCTTTTTTTTTGATCTTTTGCATCTGACAGCAACAACAATGTCCCCTTTGGTTCAGATAAAAGTTAGTGATACTTCAACAGCTGAATCTGGATCTGAAGTGGAAGAGATGACTTCTCCCAAAGCAAATAAAGAGAATCATGTTCCCAAGCTGACTCCTGTTTGCGAAGATGTAAGAGTTTTCATGTACGAAAGTGAAATTCACAGTTTGCATTCATAATACGTTACTTAATTATCCTGACATTGCTTTCAGATTAGGGTCAATTGTAAATCACATCCTACTGATTCATCAGAGTATGACTCACCAATGGTGGACAAAGTTGTGGATGTTGCTTGGATGGCCCATGAAAAGCCAAAGGCTTCAGAAGGTACAAGAGTGAAAGCTAAATACTACAATATGTAAACAAGAAATCAGATGAAAGCAAAGTTTCATGGTAATGGTATGTGTTGGTGTAGGTCCAGAGTATACACCAGGTTTAGGAAAAATACGACTAGTTAGCCATATCTGGAGGTGGCTAATAGCATTCTTTGTAAACCTGCTTTCGCTTCTCATACCTAAGGCTCTGCTGCCACAAAGTAAAGGACACTCTGAGTCTGAATCTTCAGTTGATGTACCAATCGCTAGGGAGTCTCGTCCTCCATCACCGTCTTTTCCAACTGTAACAGAGAGAAACCTGATATCTACTGTTGTAAACAGACTAGGAGATCTTGAGAAACAGGTAGAAACATTGCACTCAAAGCGACATGAGATGCCTCGTGAGAAAGAGGAGTTACTTAACACAGCTGTTTATCGCGTGGATGCACTTGAAGCAGAGCTCATTGCTACTAAAAAGGTATAATAATAACAATCTTTCAAATTCCATATGAAACCAAATGTCTTTGTATAACTAACTTCATAATCTCCAATGATTAAGGCTTTGCATGAGGCATTAATGAGACAAGATGATCTTTTGGCTTACATAGACAGGGAAGAGGATGAGAAGTACCATCAGGTAAATCACTCCGATTTCTATTCTTTACTTTGAAAAAACAAAACATATTTTAATCGAATACTCTAATATGGTTTCTACTTTCTATTGATTAAAAAACAAAAAGCAGAAGAAGAGATTTTGCTGGTGAAGAGAGCTTGAGGTTAAGAGTTAAACGAGAAGTTGTGGTACTCTATTTTCGTTGTACAAATTACAAAACATATGATATAAGAATTGATTTTATACAAATCTAGGTCACATAAGCAAAGTTTTTATACTTTTGGGAGAGAATACAGATGTTTTTAGTTAAAATTCAACGTTCATCTTTATTTATACGAGAGAGCCGATTTCTCTCGCTTGGTTTTTTCTGCCTCGTATCGTGACCATACATTATGAGTTTGAGAATTTAACATTGTGATATATTTCACAACAGAGTCTAAGATATTTTGATTTTACTTATTTGGATATTTGATAGAGTAAAGAAATTTACAATTTCGTTTGGTGATTGCACAGGATTTTTACAAAATATACATGAAAAGAATTGCATATTTGTCCCCATATAGTAGATGATATAATCGATACTGGCTTATTTTTAATACATGATAATAATTGTATTAGGAAAATTAAGCATTGGAGAAATCATGTGTTGCAAAAGTATGACAGACATTCATAGAAAGAAATAGTCATTTTAGAACTCGAACACCGAGCTAGACTAATCTTATGTTCGATCGTTAATCTCTATGGCTAAAACCTCTAAATCCTAATATGTTGTTTAAATTTTGGAAGAAACCAAACATTAAATCAAAGTACAATAAACTCACAATTCTCTTTAACATGAACACACATTGGTTAGAGAAGAAATGTGAAATTATAGCACACTTTTAACTGAACACTCTTGCCACATGAAATAACCTAAATTTCAACAGCATACTAAATTTCACTATTGAAATTGTAATTCATAGCTAAAATATTTAAATTCCTTTGTACATTGAGTTATAATAATACAAATATTTGGAAATAATATTTAGGTTCTTATGGTTTGGAAAATATAACCATCAAAGATGAAAACAAAGCCAGCAAATTAAAAAAAGTAGGCCACTAAAATTATCTAAGTAGTAATTATATGTTAAAATTTCAGTCATTTGAGTTATATAACGCTGTTTTAGGTGGAAGCATAATCATAGGAAGCACGAAGGAGTGTGAGTTCTTGACATTGAACAACGACGTCGTTTTCTTGAATAGTAACAATAACTTATGAATGTCCAGAACTACTAATTGAGAATATTTAATTTGAAACATGCATTTATAACTCAATATTAATGTATGTAAAAACTCTAGAGATTTAAATATTTAATGAACAAATTGATCATACGTTATCACCGAAAACAACATGATTCATCAAAATTTTATAGTTCATTTAATAAAACTTCAAGATTTCCACAACAGTTATTCTATAGTACTAATTTACCAATGTTTATATTTTACCCTTACTTAAAATTCAATTTCTATTGTTTTATTTTATTAGTTTACGTTTTTATTGTTTTACATTTGTGATAGTGTTACTTAACTATAGCTTAAGTAGCCAAATGTTCACTATACATCAATTTTTTTTCAATCTTTGTTATCTGTACGAAAATTGAGCCGAAGTCAAAACAATCGCTTAAACGACAAAATTCAAATTGGATTTGGCTATTTATAATCGCCTTAAATTTACAGATTTTAGAAATATTATTACTTTTTAGAAATAATACTATCAATATTTTTCTTAATTCAAGTTAAACCAATTCTGGCTTCGTTTTCTTTTTACTTTGAAAAGAAAACAAACATGTTTTAGGTTAAGAGTTATGAGGTTAAGAGTTACAGAGAAGTTGTCGTACTCTGCTCTCTGAGTAGGGTGGTATTTTCGTTGTACAAAACATATTATAGAAGAATGATTTTATACGAATTTAGGTCACAAAAACAAGATTTCATACTTTAAGGGGAGAATTTAGAAGATGTTTTTAGTCGATGTTCAATTTTCCTCGTTGTTTATATAAGTGAGTCGGTTCAACATTCGTCTTTTTTTAGTTCAATTTTAAAAAAAAAAATATCACCAATTTAAGAATTGAAATGATATAAGAAAAATTACAATTTCGTTTGATGACTGCACATAATTATTACAAAATTCAGAACTGGTTTAAATTGAAACAAAAAATTTGGCTTAAACATCTTTTATTTTGAAACGGATGGAGTATTATAAAACTTCTTGATGATGCTTAGATCTATATATGCTTTGAACAATAAAGAGAACATGCAAGAGTTGAAATGTTGTTTTAACCTTTTTCCAAAATGTTTAGGAAACAACAGAACTGGTTTAAGAAGAAACCCGAATAGCTTCAAACATAATACAAAGAGTTATGATGATACACATATAGGGAAATGACTATATCGTTTCGCTTGGTTTAGAAAATAAAACCATCAAAGATGACAATAAAGCCAGCAAATTAAAAAAAAAAAAAGTAGGTAACTAAAATTATCGTAGTAGTAATTATATGTTAAATTTCAGTCATTTGAGTTATATAACGCTGTTTTAGCAGGAGGAATAGCCATAGGAAGCACGAATGAGTGTGAGTTCTTGACATTGAACAACGACGTCGTTCTGTTGACGAATACTCTTCTTCTGCTCCATTATGAATCTCTCTGCCTTCAAACGAAATTCCTCACTGCTTAGTCCCCAATCATCTTCTTCCACTCTCGCTGATTCCGTTCTACGAAACTCCCTCACTGTCACCGAATTCTTCTTCTTCTTCATCGTCCTATTAAAACGTTTCTTAACATCTGTTGTAACCATGGCCCGATTAGCCTTCACCACCATTTGTTTGTCCGAGTCGATGTCTTTCACGACGGAGGAAGAAGAGGTGTATTGATCGTATAGATCTGGTTCAGTACTATTACCATTACTGATCTCGTCGTTGCCATTGCTAGATAGAAGGAAAATCAAAGCGACGAGTATGTTTGTGAAGACGAAGAGGACGAAATGGTTGTTGATAATAACCGCTCCGGTACGGTGAAACCAGTCGCCGGTAATTTGCAGTGAGAACGCCAGCGTCGGGAACGACGAGTAACATAGCAGAGCCACGACGGTTGCTCGTAGAATGTTGGAGTAGCTTCTACGGTTGTTGTATCTCCTCATAGCTTCGGCTTTCTCAGCCTCCACGCCCTGGAATCCTAACAGCTTCGTCATATTCAATTACCTTATTGTAAGTGTTTTGTTTTCTGTTCTTACGATGAAGTCGAGTCAATGAACAAAATGCTTTGTTTTGAGAAATTAAAATACGATTGAAGATTTTAGGAAAATGAAACGGGAAAGAAACGATTCTATTGAAATTTTCCGGGAAAGTGAAACGACCAATGAGAAAGGTTTTAATTTAATTGTTATAAGAGAGAAAATATGTGATTGGAGAATAAGATATACACTGACATTGATATGGAATATACGATCGCAGGAGAGGTCCTTTTATATCTGTGGATTCGTATATTTAATTACCTTTTTTTTTGCTTTTTGCTAATTAGTTTATAATACTCAAACTTGTTTGGCTTTCTTCAATAATTATAGAGAAGAATAAAAAACAGAAAATGTTCCTTACCTGTGCCTTGCCTATCATTAAGACTGAGAAACGAACCTAAATAATTCTTTGTCTGCAAAATGTTTGTTTCCTGTCTATGAATCAATAAAAAAACGAACATTAGTAGTGAATCTTTACTAATTGATATAAACTTGAGTGTAGGTAATTAGAAGTGTTTCTAAATTATTTTGAATTTTTTTATGTGTAGATTATTTGTTTATGTGGTTAGAAGTAGTGATGGCCATTTATAATTGCAGAAAAATGTGGTAAAGTTCATTTGAACATTAAGTGACTAGATGATATAAAATGTTAGGTCTAAATTAAATTGGAGAAAAATGTTATGATGTTTTTGTTTAAATATGTCAGCGGACAAACCCATATAGACCCATACAATCCAATAATCACAAAAATTGTTTTTATGATTTCCTACAGAAAATTTCATTTGGACGTGAATACTACTGGACGCGATAATAATTGGATGTAATCATAATTTATTCGTAAAGATAAAATATCTAAAATATCCAGTCGAACGTGGAGAATCCAATTAACACCTCTATAGATAAAAACGTGAGCCTTATAAGTTGATTTTGCTTACAAGAAAACGAGATTTGAACTAAATATATAAATTAACAGTGTGGTCTATAACGAGATGAAGAGGTTGATTGCATGGATATGTCCTCATTATTGATGCAATTGAGCAAGGCTCGTGAAGCCACTTGTAATCTTTCTTTCTCTTTACAAAGAAAAAAAAGGACACGTGAAATTCACGCGCAATCAAAAAGAAAAAGAGGAGCAAACATATCCACAACCACGTGCCTTCCTTGTTGACCAAAAAAAAAAAAATTCCACAACCACACATGATGGTTTTATCAACTGCACAACACGAGCCTCCTTTGCTCACATTTACTGACCATAGATTCCCAAAATCAACCAGAAAAAAAGGAGACGAGAAACACGTGAGAGGAGACGACTCATGTGATACACACAAATTAGGATTATTTATGCAAATACTGTTTTGTTAATTAAAGTTAAAGGTAGACTAAATTCATTAATTATTGCGGACAAAGACTGGTTTAGCATATTAATATCATCAACAGATCTTAACACTGTCCCCGACCAATCAACCAAACCAATTGCATTATTCGAACACAACAACCAATTATTGTATAAAGATCATCTCATCGAAACTATAATTTATTTTAAATCAAAAACAAATGACAGTATTCCAACATAATCAATAAACTAATACATATACGCTTAAATCACTATGTTCAACATAATCTCTTGTTTGTTTGTTTGTTTCATATCATATGTTAGGAAATAGGACACCAATATATATCAGGATCATGATCTTGATATATATATGTTTAAATATTTATATTATCTTTATCCCAGGGAAAACTATACTTTATTTTAATTGAAAATTGAATTATTCCAACATAATCAACACACTAAACTAAACTAATTAGATACGGTTATACATAATGTAAACTGTGATATTAAGTAAGTTTCCTGAAGCAAAAAAACTCTGTTATTCAACTTGATAAAAGACTTGCATACAAACTACGTTTTAAAGGAAATGAAAGTGAATTAACTTCCGACTATTGCTCAGCTTCCTACAAACCAGGAAATTTCCTAGATGGAAAGTGATAAAATTATATAATGATGACTTAATTTTTCATTTCAAAAGAAAATCTAAACTTTTATTTTGGCAGGGTGTTTGAATTAATCTAAACTAATCCTAAAATTTTAGTTATTAACATACCTGCAGGGAAGTTTAACGAATTTATTTTTGAGTCGAAAATTATGTGATTGAATTTTTGAAATATAAGTATAATTAACGTGGTAGAAGTCAAATATAAACATGATTTATATTGTTGTCTCAAGTCATTATTTTTCTTTTTATTGGTCTCAAGTCATTAATGTACATCGATCGTCGTCACATATTCTACTATTCGAATTTTAACTACTTGGAATTTTCAGAATGATCAGTCACTTATGTTCAAGTAGTGCGAAGACACGTGGACGTCCCAGTGTCTTTGGTCAAGACGGTTCGTTATATGTTACCATTTGCTAATACTCCCTCCATTATAGAAATGAGTGATGTTTTAGATTTTTATTTTTGTTTCAATTTATATGATGTTTTCGATTATTAATGTAAAATTTTAAAGCTAAAAATTATTAATATTATGCATTATGGTTTTTGATTGGTTAAAATAGTTGAAGTTAATGGTGTTTTTATGGAAAAGAGAGAAATTAAATGATGTTTTTGTGTTTTATTAATCAACGAGAAAAATCTTTAAACATCAAATATTGGGGAACAGACGGAGTATATATATCACCATGTCATAATTAGTAAAACCCTTGGTTCGCTGTTATTCTGTCATATAATAGAACACCCACAACGGGTATCTCGTGAGGATGAAAAGGAGTTCTCCTGGGCCATAAATAATATTTTAATGGTGGCATGATGAGAAACGGATCTGGGCCGAGGACTTTTGAGAAACCGTGAGAAGCGACTACATGTCGCCCCACGATTCGTTGAGAGAAGAAAAGCACAAAACAACGAAACGCTCACGTTTTGTTCTCTCGTTCTCGTCGAAGGCGATATCGGCAAAGGAGCACATGCGACGGATGGTGGTGAGGAATGCAGAAGATGGTTGGTGTTGGTGTTGGTGTTGGTTGCGAAGAAGAAGAAGAGGTTGAAGAAAATGCCAGGCCCTGTTGTTGAAGAAATTAAGGAACAATTAATGGATGCTATCAAAGAGCAAATGAAACTCGAGGTTCGTTTTTTCATTTTTCGAATCCAAATTGTTTCGATTTTTTGGCCTTTTTTGGATTGGTTTGATTTTTGTCTGTGTTTCTGTGGAGTAGAAAGAAGAGGATGTTGTTGTTGAGGATGTGAATGAAGGAGATGAGGATGATGACGATGTTGATGGCGAAGACGAGAACGTTGATGGTATTGTTCTCTTTTTTCGATTTGGTTATTTTGTTGGAACCTTTGAGAGATTCAGAAATGTTTACGATTTCATTGTTGTAGATTAGGAATGATTTGAAACTTGTAGATTAGGATTGGTTGGTGTTGCATTAGATTAGTCTTAACTAAACTTCAGACTGTCTTGAATGCAACTCTTTCTTTAACTTTCTTTTTTTCTGGTTTGATTTCATGTTCTTGCATACGAGAATAGGGAAAGAAACAGATTACACATAATATATAAGTCAATACTCTGGGAAGACCCGATATGTTTTCCACAGAATCAAAGAAAAGCTTACCAACAGAAGCAGTTGATGTAGCCATAATAGAAGCGTTGGTGCTTAGAGATTCATGATGATTGAAACAACTAGAGGAACCTTGAAAGAAAGCAGAAGCAGAAGCAGCATCACTTGTCTGATAACCATAAGATTGACTCATCCCGGGGACTGCAGACACAAGATCATCGTGACCCTGAATGAGTATCATCGGTGAAACTCTTCGCTAAGTTCATCTCTGCTTCATTCATACTAAGAATGTTTGAGTTTCAATAAGGTAATTTAGTTTTCCTTTTCATAGTTTGTGTTTTAGGATTAGAAATTGGAATTAGAATGTATTTGGAATTGGATTTAGGAATATGAATTCAAATTATGATTTGGATTTGAGATTAGGATTTGGAATTGCAATTAGGATTTGGAATTGAGAATGAATATTGTTGTGTTTGAATTGAAATGGTTTTGATAGATTTTTGTTTGAATTGAAATGGTTTTGATTTTGAGATACCAACATGAGATACTACTATTGGACATGTTTTTAAAACATAAAACATAATTTTAATAGGTATCTCAATCCATTAAAATACTAATAAAATCTACTTTAGGTTAAAATACTAAGAGTTCTTGATCCAACTTTTTATCATTGTGCCGTTCACCGCCTTAACTAAAGGTCCAATTTCAAACGAAGTAATTAATATAAGGAATATTTAAATTGTAAGATACTTTTTGTGTGTCTTTCTACTCTTGTATCCTTTAACCGAATTAGGAGAATATCCGCGTGCTACGCGGGTTCATTTTTAATTTTATTATAATTTTTAGTTATTTTATATTGTCTTTATATGATTTTAATTATAGGTTATTTAACACAATTTATCCGTTACCTAATATAAAATCAATAATTTGTTTTATACATTGAAATATATCGATCTCATTTACATATGTTTTGATAAATATTTGTACATTTTAAGACATAGTTATTCAAACTATATAAGCTGTTTTGTTTTGCTTCTCATGTTCATAATCTTTTTCCCAACGCTGTCTCATTTATTTTCTAGCATAGTTATCAATATTGATATATGCTGCTTTCCTCTGCTTTACATGTTCTCCATCTTTTTAGTAGACATTGTGCTCCATTTTTTACTCTCAATTCCATTTCAAATATGAAGATAACGTCATTGATATTTCGTTGATGTGAATAACAAGAATAATTTACTCTTTTACAAACCTATTTCTTCTTTAGTAAGTAAGAGGCAACCTCAAAGACATTTTCAGACAATGCATTTGCCGACATTATTATCTCCAACTGTGCCTGCAAAACAACACATAACAACGTAACCCTAACCATTTTCTCAGAGATTATAAAACGGATAAAATACTAATGGTTTTGAATCTCAAGAAAAATCTTAAGACTTTTTGCATTTTTACCTTGGCTAGAGCTTGCACATCATAACGCTTCCACCTAAACTTAAACCAAAAAAGCAAAGCGTTTAAGTTATTTATTGTCATGGTATTTAAGAGGACACAAGTTGATTTGGGAGTTTATCCTGAGGATTCAATTTGTCTAACTGCACAACAATGTCCCCTAAGAACTTGTAACATGATCCATGTTTTGCATGTGAATTCGCCAGGGAAACACAAAAGCCTCCAATTACTGAGTAAACTTGGATGATCGCTTGTTTGGTTTCATCAAAAGCATAGAAATGAGAAACCAGTTTGCTGAATAATTTCGAGTATTAAGAAATCACTTGCCTTGTTTGAATTGCGCATATTGAAAGTTGGGCGATCCAAAAGCTTCTTGACATTTTCCATATTGTCGGTGATGTCAATGTTGATTCAAGGAGGAGATATTTATTAACAACCTGATGTAAGAAGCGATAAATCTGGATACAAGATATTTAAAGTAACTTGTTAAAATTCAGATCCATACCAAGTAATCGCCTTTCCATTTGTTATAAAAGTCAGCAAGAACGTTGTTGATGCCAGAAATAATCACTCAGAAAACGTATTAAT
>OVAU01001861.1:0-13693 GCA_900406315.1 Biscutella laevigata subsp. laevigata
CTATACACTGATAGTTCGTGGGGAAATAGATCGTTTACCCTTAATCAATCAATTATTAGGCTTTGTAACGGTCCAAAATTCCAGCTGGATTCCATATAACTACTCTCAGGCGCACTCTAAGCTACTTCACTTCAGTCAACTGTAACCCTACGCCTTACATTCAGCGCACTCTAGCATAACGGTTAATTCCGTCTCCGGCGAGGCAAATTCTGTTTATTATCCATAAGTTATAACAGAAACGCGATTCTCGATTCTTCTTTTAAAATTTGAACGAACAAATCGACAAGCAAGTGAATCAACTACGAAGAAGAAAAAACCTAGAAGCCGGCGATTTTCCGGTGAGATGTTCGGCGGCGTGGAAGTGATTTCCCGGTGAAGCTTTCTGTCTCCTGTAGATTCCTTGTGCTAGTACGGATGGCAAGAGCGTATCCAGAGATATCGCTACTCTCGTCGGATTCTAATTGGAGAACAAACGGTCAATCGGAAATTTATATCCAGACTAACAGAAATAGATTTCGGAATCGTGTTTTATATATTGAATCGAATCTGCATTGTACCTGGATGTTTTGAAGGACGCATGAATCCATTAAACTGAGCCAAATCTGAGAAAATTTGAAATCGAAAAAACAAATCAATGACAATAAACACTGATAATCATCGGATTTGGATGGCAAAGCTAACCTGATGGCGACGGATTGTGAGAAGAAAGATAGAGGACGATAAAGCAGATGAGAGTGAGAACGGGAATTAAGTGGATGAGCTTCTCTTGCTTCTGATGTGTGGTAACGAAAGGCGATTGCAGAGATAACCGCCGCGGCTTAGAGTCCTTGAGCTCGTGATCTTCGTAATCTGCAGGTGACGACGAAGAAGGAGGAGGAGAAGAGGAGACTGATTCTCTCCGATTCAAGTCATCAATATAGTAGGCATCGTCCTTACGTCCACCATAGCTATAGATCTTTGAAGCTGATGAGTCCATTGATAACCTCTGCATCGCCGACAGAGAGAGAAAGAGTAGAGAGAGAGTGTGAAGGTGTGGTTCGTATCGAATAAATATTGGTGAGTATTGTAACAGAACGAATGATTATCGTATTAAATAGGAAATAATTATTTATAGTATAGTTTTCCTAATAACGATTGTTGTCGTATCAGCTACTCATTTGGCTTTGGAATCTAAAAATATACTATTAGAGTGTATAATTCGAATTGTTACACCTAAGGAACAGATCTGTTTGTTTAGCATTCTCCTATTTTTAGTTTGACTAACAAATTTGTTAACGACAAAGCTTTTTTTTATTATAAAAACATTGTTAAATACATAATAAATCTATCTATTATATTAAAACTTCATTTAATACGATAGATTTTGTTATAACTCTTGTTATATTAAAACTTCCTAAAATAACAAGAGTTTTAACTATCTAACGATAAATCTAACAAAAACATTGTTAAATACACAAGAGTTTATCTACTTAAATAAGTCATAATGAATCACTTCCTAAAATAACAAGGTAAAAATTTTGTTATATTATATCTATTATATCTATTATATTAAAACAGAGTTTATCTAATTAAAAAGTCATAATGAACTGTTTCATTTAATCCCTAGACAAATATCCCCTATATATTAATTGAAAACACATTTTTATAAAATAACTTTATCCTCACGTGTGATTTACGTAATATGTCATTGTATATATATATATATATATATTTTAAAAATATAATATTATTATAACTGAATTTAATATCACGTGATTCTTAATATTATTTTAACCATATATTTTATATTCCACTTTTTTAGGGATATATATTTCTTGAATCTAAAATATAGAGAATTTAAATACAAATTGATAATAACTATTGATATATAGCTATTTAAATATTAATATAGACAAAATAAATAATTAAAAAAAGTTTGATTAATAATAGTATTTAAATATTAATTTAGGATATATTGTTTTGTTGGTGTAGATTTGAAAAGATTTTTTTGGTAACTATCGATAGATTATTATTTAATACGGATAAAACCAAATAATTTAAATAATTATTTTGATTAATAATAATATTTACATATTAATTTAGGATAAATTATTTGTTGGTGTAGGTTTGGAAAGATTTTTTTAAGATTTAATATTATGAATATATTTTTAAATGATTATATGTATCATCATATAATTACAATTAAATATTTATGAGTTTGCATTTGAACTGAAAAATAGGCTTATTTCATTTAATAAACTTTTATACTCATAACTATATATGATTCATAAATAAATTAAGATTAAATAAATTACAAAATAATTCTAGTAACTTTATATTTATATATATATATATATATATACTGGAATTATATATTTCTATTTTTCTTATAAATAACAAATATTTGTTAAGTTAATATACACAAAGTATATTATATTTTAAATTATATTGGTAAAAAAATCTAGTTTTATACTATATTTTGTAACAATAATTTAAAAACATATATGTACATATATATATACACCTTCAACGTGGCTACAATTTTGTTTTAAAATAATTAATTTCAATAACAATTTAAAAGAATATTTTCCTATTTATCTTTATCTTTTTAATCTAAATGATTTAATTTAAACAAATTAATAGAATCCTTATTTGAAAAATTGATAGTTCAAACGAGAATTTTTTAAATATATTTTAATTCAAATTTAATAACAAATTTTAAGAAATATTCTTAAATTATCGATAGATATATTTAAATTAAAATATCTCTAACCAGCTAACTAAAATATTAAAAAATATATTCAATTATATAATGATTATAATAAAATAATTTCGTGCATATTTATTATATCCATGAATAATTTAATTAAATTTGACATATAAACTAAAATATCTCTAAATAACTAACTAAATATTAGATAAAAATATTCAAGTAAATAATAATAATAATCAAATAATTAGTGAATATTTACATATCCATCGATAATTTAATTTAATTTTAAGTGTATACTAAAATATATCTAACCAACAAACTAAGATATAAAATAAAAATATTCCATTAAATAATGATAATGATCAATAATTATCGTGAATATTTCTATATTCATCAAGAATTTAATTAAATTTTAGATATAAATAAAAATATCAGTAACCAACTAACTAAGATGTTAAACAAAAATATTCAATTAAATAATGATAAAGAATATTTCTTCACAATAAATATTTATAAATACGTAAATTCAAATTTTTAATTTTGTAATTGACATTTGCTATAGGTTTATATAGTTAAAAATATCCTTAAAATAGAAACACACAATCATAGGTTAAGATATGCCTAAACTAAAAATTAAAATTGAAAATTGAACATATGTTTTGAATTGAGGTTTAAATATGCTTATACAGATTACTTTAATTTTATATAAATCTAACTATATATTTAAAAATAATATTTTTGCCTTATATATTTCATCAAATCTATTTATTTTAAATAAAAAATACCAAAGAAAATTAGATATATTAATCATGGGTTAATGTATGCCTAAATTAAAAATTAAACATATGTTTTGATTTTAATTTTAATTTTAATTTTTAATTTTTAATTATAATTTAAAATATGTCTAGATTAAACATATTACCCCGCAATAAATGCAATGTAAATTATTTTTTTAAATGCATTAAATTTATATTTAATTGTAATATAAAAATTACTTTAATTTAATAATTTTCTGTTATCTCGAAATTTTAGCATCATTCATTTACTAATTTATCTACATTAAACCGAACACTATTTAAAATCTAAAATCAGTCCTAACAAAATTTTACCTAATTAAATATTACTCAAATGTCCTACATAAGTTTTAAAATCAAACAAAAAATCATGTATAACTTAAAATGTTATACTATTATTTTTTATAATTTAAATTATTAGTGTTAATTACAAAGTAAAAATCAACCGCGCAAAAGTTCGGATACAACTCTAGTTATTATTATACTAAACGATATGCATATCACGGTGACTTAAATATATAGGAATATAATTAAAATAGTTAAACTTAAAATTATGTATTAAGATGTGTAATTTGAAAAAAAGCTAAAAACCGTCTATATAAAAAAGGAATTTAAATATAAGTATTTCTAATTTGTTATAAAATCTTTATTTTACTCGAAAGTAACTACTTTCATAAAAAATCAACTAAAATAACTCAACTGCTTAATTTGGTATAAAAGTTTTCGTAAATCTGAAAAGTAATGTTAACACATTGAATAATTGTATTCATAAAATCAACATTTTATTCATAGTATTTAAGATTTTAATTCGTCTTAAAGTCTTAACCCCTAAGGGAAGATCTTAAACTAACTTTTTAAAAGAATATACTGTTTAAAAAAATCTATTATATTAAAATAGAGTTAATCTACTACAAAAAGTTATAATAGACCACTATGACTTATTTAAGTAGATAAATTCGGTTTTAATATAATAGATATATATAGATTTTAGTTTTTTATATATTTAAATTTTTAAAAAATATTAAAACTCAAATTAAAATTCTCCTCATCTCTATAGTATTAATTCGAAATCAATTTTAAGAAATAACATTTGTACCAATAAAATATTACATGGTATTCCATTGAAATCAAACAATTTAAAGAACAAAATAAAAATATTTATTAAGTATAAAATTGGAAATATATGTAATTTTCATTAAGGGTAAAACTGTAAATATATGTAAAAAATTTTAATTGAGAAATAAATATTTTCTCAACAAGATACTATTTAAAAATAAATTTAAGTTTAAAACGAATTTTGAAAAAAAATCAAAAAATCAAGTTATTTTATTATTTGATTTATCCTTTTCAATAAGATAAAGTAAACAATTACAAAAATCATTTGAAATTATATCAAAGATTTATTTCCTTATATTTCATTGACTCTACATAAAATATTAATAATTTAAATATAAATAAATCTCAAACTCTTATACAAGATTTTTCCAAGATAAATCTAAGATTATCTTAATATTCATAATAGTTCTTATATTAATAATATTTTTAATATAAAATAATATATTTTTTTTATTTTAGAATAATCTCTTTATAATATTATTTCATAACTATATTTATAAAATAATTTTTAAAACAAAATTATTAGATCTTATGCTAATGTAAAAAATAAACAAAAGAATAATGTTCAAATAATAAAAAAGTGAAGATAATTAATAGTTCAACGGGTTGATCTACATGTAAAATTATGGTTAGATTCCGTATATAGTTCTAAAATATAAACAATTAGTATTACCAACTATTATTATTATTCCGTATAACATTTCAATATTATCTTAAATTTACAAAATGTTATTCATTAATATTTATTTAATATTAAATATCTAAATTAAAATAAAAAAATTACAAAATTTAAAATAAAAAAACAAAAAATTAAAAAATTTGAGGAAAATTATCCCGCATATAATGCGAGTAAAACTTTAATACTAACTTAAAATTATGATAAATCTGATGTGAATTTAATAACGAAATACTATTAGAATAATTGTATTAGACTTTTATAAATCCTTATAAGAATATATTAATTTATACAAAGATAAGATTGAATTTATTTTTCTAAATTAATATGACCATAAATTTTAATTTTATAGATAAAAGTAAATTTTCAAAAATAAATATTTAAAAAAAAATAGATTTGGTTTCTGAGTTCTTCAAACTAGTGAATGGTCACTCTCGATCAAAGGTTCGTTTTTTGTCAATCATTCCTCCATATTTGCTAGATCAATTTCACGAAAAACAAACTCAACACATATTAAAAGTTAAGGAAGACAATCTGGTCCAATAATCTTCGTTCAGCATTATTATGATGATGTATCTAGTGATTATGGTTTTTACACGAAGCCTGCTATATATACCTTCTCAAATGTTTTTAGACCTCAAGCAGAGAACTTCCTTCTTTCGCAAGCACGAAAAGTCCACCATCTCCTCTTGAAATCCTGAGATCTTTGTCGAGATAAGTGGTCAAGAGCCAAGAGCTGCTACGGTTTCCTGGAAACGGAAGCTTCAATGGTGGCTGACCAGAAATTGCCCTTGAGATGTTTGCTGCCACATCTTGTAAAGGGTTCAAAGATTGTTTCACTAACGCAAGGCTAATCTGCTGCCCAAAGACCTCCACACTCTCTGGTAGATCCACACTTGATTTGATCTCTGGTGGTTTTAGCGTACCTTCTTTGAAAGAAACCTGACATTTACCAAACACAGATATGATATCTCATGAAATAACTATTCTACAAGGAAACCCTCTTGAGGAATGTATGTAATCTAAAATTTGGTTTAGTTACTTAGAGGAATGTATGTAATCTAAAGTGCAAACTGTTAATGCTTCAATGGATCTTTATAGACGAGGTCAAGCTATTTTAGTTACCTCTATTCTTGAAGGGCTTCGAACTTCGAATGAAGCAGAAGCACTGAATGAGAAATCTGCAAATGGGCCGGAGAGTGTAGTCGAGTTATCTATGGAGAGATTGTTTGTGTCGATTGACTGACTTATTCCTTTCACTTTCAACAAAGGTGTCGAACCAGCAGCTAGAAGAGGAAGCAACTCAGAGAAAGCAGTGTACCTGTTTCATAACTCAAGATTCAAAGATTAAATTGCGAACTCCTGGATCATTACGATCACTTTGCTTCACCAAAAGTCACTATGTCTCATTCTCAATTAGGAGATGAGTATCTATCTCAATTCAAACGGAGTAAATCTGTTTACAGTGTTGCAATTCTATGCCACAATCTAATTTTCTACAGTATCAAACGCATTCTCCAAGGACTAGAATCTAAGAATGGAGTAAAGGGACTTACAGCAAAATCCAGTTGCCGTCGAGAAGCTCTGGATTCTCTAACGGAGACGGCGTAGGATTTAGAGCTTCCAATTGATTAACGAGCTCCAAAACCTCAGCCCGAACTTCAGACCCAGCACGGAACCCTAAATCAGTTCCGTAAACCGTATCCGCCAAACACCTTTTCAGCTCCCAAGTCCGGTCGTACACCGCACTTCCGTTTCCAGCATCGATTTCAGCTTCTCCGCCATCTTTTTCCTCCCACTCGTCCTCGTTTATTGGAGGATCCGAGTCCGCAAACCGGCTCCCAGAGCCCTCAAGTTTGGGTTCGGATTTCTCACCCCATTCGTCCGTAATCACAGGCGCATTATCCGGTTTAGATTCCGGTTCGTCGTTAGTTACCGGTTTCTCACCCCTTTCATCTGCAACTGAAGACTCATCCTGTGGCTCAGAGTCGGATTCCAAGGGTCGAGAAGATCGGATTTCAGAAAACCGGAGAGTTTTGGGACGATGAGCATAAGAGAAAGAGAGCGAATTAGGTTTTATGGATAAAGAAGGAGAGAATGTCTTGGTAGGATTAATGGAAGAAACAAAGAGGAGTGAAGAAGAAGGAGTGGTGGTGAAGAACGTAGCCATTGTCGATCTCTGTGTTCGAGTTTTACGGAGAATTTGGGAAACAAGATTACTTGAAGTCTTACAAATCACACGAAATGACACCCCCAGAAAAAACGGAAATTTTAAAAAATAAAAAAACATGCGACTTGTATGATGGGTTGGGTGTCATAAAAAAAGCATACTAGGCCCTATCTAAATGGGCCTATACTCAGGCCCATTATTACAATTTGTATTCATCGTCTCTTTCACCTTATCCTACTTGCCTGAGTGAGTTTTGAATGAAAATCACCATCAATGGCTGCTTTCTTTTCTTCAACTGCTTCTGGTTTGGCGACGATTTGCTACTCTCCTTACCTAAATCATATCACCTGTAAAGCGGCAATATCTTCTCCGACTCCTATTCGTTCCTCGGTTCCCGTTTTCAGAGGATTTCATAGCCTCAGAAGTCGCGGTTTCCAGCGATTCTCTCATAATGTTGCCGTCGACCGGTTCTATAGCTTCTCGTGTAAATGCTTTTCCGCTGTATCTACTAGCACTCTCGATTATGAGGTGAATCTTTCTATTTTACGTCTTTGGCATTCAGATTCTAGTTGTTTTTGAATCAATTAGATATGGTTTTGGTTTATTACTCTCATTGATTAATAAATCCTCTGCAATGGATGATTATGGAGAATTATGTAGTACTAATGCGTATGAATTGCTGTTTTTATGGCCTATGTACCATGAATCATGTGTTTGGTGTACATTGCTGTAGAGCTTAAGAGAGAAAATTGAATCATAATTGAGAATATATGATGCAGTTTACGGATGGTGGCAAAGAGGTGGAATTAAGATTGAGGTTGAAGACAGGTGAGATACTGTCTCCAAAGGATATATCCGTAGACGCAAATGAATCATCTTTAGTTGTTAAAGAAAAGCGGAATGGATTGCTGATTACGCTTCTAGAGACTAATCAGCTCTTTGCGAGAATAATGTCATCGGAAACAATATGGTTAGCTATGTGTAACTCTTGCATTGAGTTTTAGTTTATGACTTTGTTTTGTTCTGTGACATTTCCTTAAGAGCTGAAGCTTTTTTTGCTTTTCATCCAGAACAGGTACATAGATGAAGATCAGTTGGTTGTGAACATGAAGAAGGTGGATGGGGAATTGAAGTGGCCTGACATTGTTGAGTCTTGGGAATCTTTGACTGCTGGAATGATGCAGCTCCTTAAAGGGGCATCAATCTACATTGTGGGAGATTCAACTGAAATTAACCAAAAAGTGTCTCGGGAGCTAGCGGTTGGCCTTGGGTATGTATTCTGATTTCTTTCAGCATGCTGATTTTCATTGAATTCGGTTCAAGAGCTCAGTTTGAATAGTTTTCTGAAAACTTTTCAGTGTCTTACACTGTTGATATTATCTCCAGGTATAGTCCTCTAGACTCAAAGGAATTGCTGGAAAGCTTTTCCAAGCAATCAATTGATTCTTGTGAGTTTGTTACCGACTCTGTTTGTGGGTCATGATCAACTAACAAGAAATCTTCCTCACTTCTAATGACCCCTTGTTTCTCTCCATTTCAGGGATTCTTGCAGAAGGGCTGGATTCTGTAGCTGAAGCAGAGAGTTCGGTGTTTGAAAGCTTGAGCAGGTAAAAGGTCATATCTAGTGTTCAATCTGTTTTCAGTTGCCATTCAAGATTGGACACCATTTTCCATGGCTTTTTTTTGGCAGTCATGTCCGTACTGTTGTCTCAACCATGGGAGGTAAACATGGAGCTGCAGGAAGAGCTGATAATTGGAGACATCTTTACTCTGGATTCACCGTCTGGGTATCACAAACTGAAGCCACAGGTCAATTCGCTCGGCATCCATGTAAAAATATGACCTTTATGAACAAAAATCAGTGCTTACACATCCAACATTGCTTCTGAATGCAGATGAAGAATCAGCAAAAGAAGAAGCGAGGCAAAGCAAGCAAGAGAGGGAGATTGGGTATTCAAACGCAGATGTGGTGGTTAAGCTCCAAGGTTGGGACCCGACTCATGCCAAGAGCGTGGCTCAAGCTTCATTAAGTGCACTTAAGCAACTAATCATGACAGACAAGGCACTTCCAGGTAACTACCAGAGAAAGTCAATTGTAAAATTGTGTATTTCTGATGTAAAAAAGTTAAATGGGTGGTTTGTTTTTGCAGGTAAGAAGAGTCTGTACATAAGGTTGGGTTGCCGTGGCGATTGGCCCAATATAAAACCACCGGGATGGGATCCGTCGTCTGACACCGGAGCTCCTTCATAGTTTACATAAACAGTATTGAAAGAACATGATAACATAAATATCGAAATCAAGCAATACACATTTTGCGTTTTTGTACCTGACCATACGCGAATAACACATTCATCAAATGAAGAGAAAAACGAATCTAATAAACTGAAGTTAAAAAGGGTACATAATACATCTGATACAGAAAGGCACATTAAAGGAAGAGAAATTTTCTCCCAATAGTGAATTTAGTAACTTACACATCCTCGAGAACTGCTCTCATACCTAAAATCCTACAACCATATGTTAGCTAAGAACTGCTGAGTGTTGTTGTTGTTGCTACCTTTTTATAACTGTGTTAGGAAATGCTTTGCTGTATGTCTTTTCACTTTGAGTCTTTGTAGGAATCAACTTTTGTCTCTTCGAGACCTGTTTGATTGGTGTCTGTTTCTTGGTCGTACTTGTCCATGTTTATGTCTTCCATTGAAGGGAATGATAACATTTGGTCCTGCAAGAACAAAGAATAGAGAAGACTAGAGGTTCACTTGTCCGTTTCATGTAAAATGAGTCATGGTTGAAGTTTGGGAGTCTAAAATGGACATAACTCAGTTACTGTTTGGTCAAGGCTCTCTAAGAGCTAAATTTGGAAGCTTTCTGTTACCTTGAGAGAGGTATTCTCAGCGGCGAGCTCTTCGCATTGGCTCTTGAGTTTGTTGATTTCTGCTCTGAGACTTCTGTTTTCTTCATTCAACACCTCAGCTCGTTGTGCCAGCTCATCACATTCAGCCTGAAACAGACAAAATCTTTTCTTCAGTGTCTAAAATTTGCTCATTTGGGTGTGCTAGAGGCGAGGATAATAATCTAAAGGGATGTTTAGTACCTGTTTACGCAACCTGGATCTCCGAGCAGACTCCCTATTGGACTGCTTCCGTTTCTGTCGCTTAAGTTCTCTATCGTCCTAATTGAAAGACAAGCACTTCTCAGTTTGAGACAAGATTTTTGTATTTACGAGAAGGATTAGGGAAGGAAGGAGGGCACACAGACCTGTAACCAGGGTTGTGAGTGACTAGTACCATCTCGAGAGCCTGGAGCAACAACTCCAGTAACAGGTGTAGATACTGTCCCATGCATTCCAGGGATACCGGCGGATGGAGTAGGAGCTCCCCAATAATCCATCCCAATATTTAAATTTGTTGGCGGGCCAGGATGAACACCTGCAGCTGTCATAGGCATGATTGGCACAGTCTGACTCACTGGTATACCTGTACCAACACTTCCATTCCGGGGACCATTAGCAGAACCACCATTCTCAGATGCTGCTTCAGCTGAAATGCAAAACAATAAAGCACTCTCAAGTAAGCAGCTTTCACGGTGTTCAGTGACATGATGATAGTGATCATAAACCAACCATCCTTCCCGTCTTGTCCAGATCCTGGGTCCTACAAGAATTGTGATGCAACAAAATCACTATGAAACGGTTCCACATCACAAAATGATTGTCAGAATGAAGGCATGCCGGTAGCTTTCTAAATCTTACGTTTTGAGAGTTTGCATCACTTCCTTCGCTTGAACCATCAGAAGCACTCTCCCCACTGTAATAAAAAACGACAATCTCAGAGCAATTACTGAGTGGATATTATCTAACGACGCAAGCTTGAGTCCGAAAAGAGGTCTTTGTCCAGGCATAATCAGAATCCTCTCATAACACCACACATACAGTATGCCATTTCCCTTAGATTGGATAAAATCAAGCAAGTTACTTGCCTTTTAGAGTAAGCTCCATTAGCGTTTTTCTCAGACTCATTGTTCTTTCCTGTTATCATGTTCAAACTTCCCAAGCTTCCTCTTGATCTTTTGATAGGCAATTTTTCCTTCACATCAGATTGTTTAGCATCACCTTCAGTGCCGCCTGTAGTATTTCCCTGCATAAAATCGTTACGATCCCACAATAAACAAAGGTAGCAAAGTCCATTTGAGAAAGAACCAAATACAATGGGATGCAAACTCACAGAAGTTTCGGTCACTCCATTTGGAGAAGGCAAAACGTAGGGGCTAAATGGATAAGAACCCTGAAACAGAACGGAACACGTTCAATAAACGATTAGCAGCCAGCATTTCAATACATCTTCATTGCAATCAAAATTTCTACAACATAGCAGTACCGGAGGCATTGAAGGATGAGCATACATGCCTCCTGGGGGATACATTGTAACATACGGATGAGGCGGAGTTCCAAAAGGAGGCATCATATGCTGCAAAAGTTGATGTCACATATAGCTATCAAACAAAGCTATGATGATGACAAGCTAAACGGATTTATTGTTATAGTTGGAATTAATCTTGGCTCCAAACAAGACCAATTCCCGAAGCATGCAAATATCTATATCAACACTACAACTCCTTACTAATCCCCGAACCTCTAAGGAGTCCGATATAAAAATCAATAAGGAGCCTTCTTAACAACAATATACACATCACAAAGAAACGGGAGAAATGTAAGCCAGTTTACATGAACCCCCCACACATAAGGGTGAGGTTGGGGACTTGATGCCACATAACCATGAGGCGGCATAGGAGAATATGCCTGTCAAATGAGCAAACAAGAATCCCATATGGATCAAATACAACAAGAAAAACAGACCACATTTCTATAGACGGAGGAATCTATCTTAAACCTGAAAACCAGACCAATCTGGTGTAGCCATGCCAGCACTCACAGCTGCCGAAGGTTCCTGCAAATAACAGAATATTCCAACTATAACATATCGCTGATACAGATAAAGGAAACTAGGGTCTGAAAATATATCTATTTCCTTTCTAGTATCTTACTTATAGTCGCTAAAGTCATGGGATTTGTTTCCTCTCTTATATTATTAGATTGTCTTCAAATTTGGAAATAAAGGGCAAACGCAAACCTGTGACGAGGGAGGAGCAGAAGAAGGCGGCGTTTTGGGTTCCTTCTCTTTACTCGATGTTTCCATCTCGCTGCTAGCCATTATCACACTCACCAATTTCAAAACAACCTGTGATAGTTACATGCAAAACTAACTCAGCTAGTTCATGAAGAGATCTAGTTCTGCATAAACCCAATTAGCACAACGGAGAATTCAACATTTCAGCTAATTAGGCGTTCCAGATTCCGTCCAAATTTCTCCAACTGATCGTTGACCAATACAGTTCATAAGCAACACTGACTAATATATTGCCAATCTAACAGCTTAAAGGCCAAGTAGTTTTTCCTCCGGATGCAGAAAATCTAGCGTGTAGGTAACAATGTCGGAGCAGATAAACACGATAACACAAAATTAAGTAGTATAAACAGAAACCAACTAAAAAGCTCTGGAGAACTCAATCCAATTATGAACCGAAACGTAAAATCTAACCAGAGATGCGACAGAAATACCTAACGACTGGTATGATTGAAAATTCTGAGCACAACTGGAGATGCGGTATGAATCTATGAGCTCAACTATGCAAAGATTTGGAGAATCAATGTCTTGACCAAGACAAAATTGGATGTGAATTTGTTTGAGTGTTTTTTTTACGGAGAAGAAGAGAGGGCGTGGAGTTCACGAGGAATACAAATTGTCTCTTGCCTGAATTAAATGTTTCTATAAAACCCCTTCTTTAAAACTTATTTATGAATTTTACCCATATAAAACTGTATGTGAGATTTCAAAATATAAGGTAAGAAATAGAAATAATGAAAGATTTAGGGTGAAAAGAAGTTAAAAATAACGCAGAGCTCTCTCTCTCGTTTTTAATGCGCCGGGTGAACGGCTCAAATGCACTTAGTGAATTGAAGTATTGCTATTTACACTTGTGATTTGCTCAATACACTATACATTTGCCACATACACTTAATGAAGTGGTTGATGACAAAAATAACCCTCCTTCATTTTTCCCTCTTCCATCGATTTTGTTGCACTCATTTGAATAAATATTTTTTTTTTAATTCACTCCTTTAACCTACCAATAGTACAATNATTTTCTTTTCTTCTTCTTCTTCTTCTTCTTCTTCTTCTTCTTC
>OVAU01001862.1:0-12663 GCA_900406315.1 Biscutella laevigata subsp. laevigata
TAAGTGTGAATAAAAGATTAAGCAACTTCATTAACATAATATTAAGTGTGAATAAAAGATTAAGCAACTGTAACAATATATATAAGTAAGAAATTTTAATTAATATTATAAATTTAAAGTACTTTTAAATATATTTTACTATATATCTAATTTAAAAATATATAAAACTATTAATTTGGTTGACCATTCGGATAATTGGTATTCAGTTTTGATTCGGTAAATTTTAGTTCGAGTCGATAAATTACCATCAGATTTGGTAATTTTGTCCACCTCTAGATATAACCCTAGAGAGAGAAAGACTCATATACATAAGATAGGGTTAATATATATCTTGAAAGCACAAAAAGAGAAGCTAGAAAACATTTTGTTCAAAGTAGTAATGATAATTCCCCTCCCCTACCTCTGACTTAACTTGATCTCCCATCATCATTACAACCTCACTTCTCTCTCTCTCTCTACCTTCACTTTTATTTCCATATCATGATGATGATGGTGATGATTCATCATCATCTTCGTCGTCTTCTTCCCCTTCTTTTTCTTCACCTCCCAAGTCCCAATACCCAAGAAGAAGAAGACACCATCACGAAAAACCAAGATCAAGAATCCCAAGAAAAAGAAGAAGTAGTTGATTCTCATGTCTTCGAGATATTGAGATTAGGGTTTTGCCTCATCTCTCTTTACTTTTTCATTCTTGATCATCATCATCATCATATGATTGTATCATCATCATCAACGTGTGCGTAAGAGATCCAAAAGGGGAATCAAGCGTCTCGGTCCGGTACTTCGCTGCTTCAAAGCGATCTTCATCTTGAAAATCATAAATTCAAGAACTCAAGTCTTTTAGCTCTCTCTTTCTCTCGTGTTTCTTTTTCTTTTACCTTTTGTTTCTCTATTTGCTGCATCTTTACTTCTCGATTCCTCATTTGTTCAATCGGTGTTTTTGTTTTGAGTTATTAAGATTTTATGAATCTATATGTATCACTAAATATTCATATGTTCTTCTTCGATCCGAATTATACTCGAGAAGTTAAATCCAATTTCCCAAGCACATAATTTCTTAATTAGTATACAGTATATAGTAACACCGAGTAATTATACAGTATATAGTATACGAACAACAACGATTCATATAATATGTATGTATACATATTTGTATATATACATATATGGTGAATATGTTCGTGATGCGTGTAAACACACAAGCATGTGCGTGTGATGAGATTTAAAACATGAAGCATATGTTCATGTCATAAATAGATTGTATGGTAAATTACACCTTTATGTAGAAATAGATTGTGTCGTTTAGTTTTATGGTCAAAGAAAGTTATGATGGGTGAGTGTGACGAAGAAATTTGTATATAAAATGCATTTATGTAATTTAAGCGATTGTAAGATTTTCTGGAGACAGTAAGTACACATTGCTCTAATCTGTTTTTGTCTCTTCGCCAAAACGTATGTACATTTTATGTTTTTTTTTTTTTTTTTTTCNTGCTCTCCGATACGTGAAATACTTCTCTTCTTTTATTCTAGTTTGACTCCAAAATTATATCTATTTTTTGATAAGCCCACATTCATAGAATATTAGACGAGGCCCAGAGTTTTTTACACTTTTTAATTAAAAAAAGTCACATTAGCATTAATTAAATACGTAATGCGCACGACTACTCTTATGTATTCCGTAATGAGCATTAGGAAAATTTCAATTTTAACATAACAACGTATTCAATTATCATTTTAATCTACGCCACTAATTGACATGTAACGTGGTCAATCAAAATATTAGCTTTTATCATCAAAATGCTTGCGTTTTGTTATTAACCACCAATTTAACTAATCGAATCCTTCATTCTGTAACAACATGGAGACAAATCCATGGGCCGATCAGTCGAACAGCAATCAATCGTCGGAGAAAAAGACGGACGTCGGAGGCGGAGGTAGATACAAAGAGAAAATGGAGGCTGGATTGGGGAAGACGAAAGCGGCGGCGACTTCTGGTTTGAAGAAACTCAAAGTAGGAACGTCTTTGGGTATTCATTGGGTCAAAGACAAGTGTCACAAAACCTCCAACAAGAACTGATTCATTTGATTCCGTTTGATAAGATTTGCCTTGATTTGTGCTTTCTTCTTAATGATCTCTAATAGATTGTATAATCAGAGTTTGTGTTTGGATACTTTTGACCTCTGAATGGTTCTGTGTAAATGACTTTTGAAAATTGTTTTGGTTTGATTTCATTTTCTTTTTTGTTGAGATGTGATATTTATAAATCAACAAAACATATATACAAATATTTGATTTTGCTCGAGTTTAAAGCTAAATTAAACCATAAAATAAAAACCGAAAAGAAAGAGTGAAATACCGCGTCTAAACTCAAATAAAATAGTGAGGAAAAAATATTTGAGACAAAACTAGACGTGAGGAAAAAATATAAGTGGGGAAGTTGTGGACTTAATCATTCTGAGTCGTAAATACTTGTGGGATCGACGAATTGTATAGTGTGTAACTGTTTTATTGTTTGGCCAAATGCATAAAGGTATATGCTTGAGACATCCAACGAAGGAAAATGACTGATCAGAGTTAATAGAGAGTGGAAGATACAAGTAACCAGACCGAGAGTTTGGTCCACATACCCACTCCTTGTCCCATAACCTCAATAATTCGGAAACTTCACTTTCATTTTCTTTCTTAATATTGAATTCATTATTTTTTCTGTACTCAAGGAAACAGATACAGTTTACAAATTTGAAACTTTTTAATATCCATTTATAAAATTATCCATTCTGAGAAAAAAATAAAAGTTTATATATTTTCATCAATTAATCAAAAGGATAGCAAACCATTCCATATATACAAAACAAAAGAATAAGTCTCAACGATCGATTTACTTGCTTCACTACCTCTAGTAGCAGAGCATGACGGTTACGGTGCCTAGACGGCAACTCTTCATCGGTGGTCAATGGACAGAGCCTGTTCTCCGTAAAACTCTCCCTGTTATCAATCCCTCTACCGAGGACATCATCGGTATTTTTCTCTTTTCCATTCAAAATCTTGTTTGAGGAACTTTTTGAACTAGATCAATCATTTTTTCTGAGTTTCGATTCAGTCCATCCAAATAAGGAGTACGCAAGTTCAGAGAGATTTGACCTTCATCTGTTTAAGATTATCGGAATTTTTTCCGTGATTGCATTAGATCTGTGAGATTTTAGAGTAGGAGATATCGAGTTGAAATTTTGGATCTCCTCTTCTGATGATTGAGTTATTTGAAGTATTTTGAGTTTCTTGTACTGGGATTGGTGGTGTTTTAGGTTATATTCCAGCTGCAACTTCTGAAGATGTGGAGCTCGCAGTGGCAGCTGCTAGGAAAGCACTTACGACTAACAAAGGAAAGGATTGGTCTAGAGCATCCGGTGCTGTTCGTGCCAAATACTTGCGTGCTATTGCAGCTAAGGTGCCAAAATACTTGTGTACCTCTCATGTTGCATTCCGTGTTAGCTGTTTTGTCTGATAATCTATGTTTAGTATAGAATCTCACCCTTAGATAACACACTGTAATTGCTCACGGTGTTATATGTACATCCATATCCAGGTGACAGAGAGGAAATCTGAACTAGCTAATCTTGAGGCTATTGATTGCGGTAAACCTCTAGATGAAGCCGCATGGGACATGGTATTCTCACTTTGCTTATGTGAACATATCGCAATTTTGTGATTCAAATGTCAACATAAATGGTTGTTTGTAAACCTTGCAGGATGATGTTGCTGGATGTTTTGAATATTATGCTGACCTAGCTGAAGGTCTAGATTCAAAGCAGAAGGCTCCTCTTTCTCTTCCGTTAGATACTTTTAAGGGCTACGTTCTCAAGGAACCCATTGGTGTAGTTGGGTTGATTACTCCATGGTATATACTATATATCGTTGATCATGTTTTTTAAAGTACTCTTATGGTATTTGATTCTAATCGAGTCCCCCGAATCATTGTATATGTTATCCTTTGTTACCGGGTTTAGTCAATTTTACCTTACATCTGAAGTTGACAATTTCGTACATATAAAGATGACATTGATCTTCAAATGTTCGCCACCACAGATTACACCGATAATAATCTATATTTGCATGCAGGAATTATCCCTTACTGATGGCTGTTTGGAAAGTTGCTCCTTCACTTGCCGCTGGGTGCACGGCAATACTGAAACCTTCAGAGTTAGCCTCCCTGTGCGTATCTGTGACCATATCAAGCCTTTTCAATTATTAGTTCATGTGCTAATCTGATGCGTTTTACCTTAGGACATGTTTGGAGCTCGCTGATATATGCCGCGAGGTGGGTCTCCCACCTGGTGTTCTTAATATTCTGACTGGTTTAGGAACTGAAGCAGGTGCTCCACTGGCATCTCATCCAAATGTTGACAAGGTCTGATTATAGTCAATAGTCATTTATTCTTGTTTTTGGGTTATATCTGATATTTTAGCTTTTACCAGATTGTATTCACTGGAAGCACGGCAACTGGAAGCAGCATTATGACTTCTGCTGCCAAATTGGTCAAAGTAATTCCCAGTGTCCTTGTTGCTTGCTTTATTTTGGAGCAATTATCTATCTAGGCTTTGTTTATTTGGCCTAAATTTTTTCAGTCTGTGTATGAATCTTGTACTTTTCATTTCACAGCCTGTTTCCTTGGAGCTTGGGGGTAAAAGCCCTATCATTGTCTTTGATGATGTTGATATTGAGAAAGGTGGGACCTTTTTGGTACCTTCAGAAAACCATGCTATATAAATATTCTGTTCTACTCGTTTAATAAGTGATGACGCTTTTGTGCTATACAGCTGTGGAATGGACTATGTTTGGTTGTTTCTGGACGAATGGTCAGATTTGCAGTGCGACATCTCGACTTCTCGTGCATGTAAGTGAGCATATAAACTGCAATAAGTCTCTGATTACAAATTCTCCATTTCAGATAGATATCGTAAGACTGGTCATCTGCAATTCATATAGATAGTTGATAGTATTAATTATCATAAACCCTTGAAAACCCTGATAAAAGTAGGATAGAGAAGCTTCACTATACTTCTTGTTATGTTGTTTTGATTGAAAGAAAATTCTGGTGAAATGTCAGGAAAGGATTGCTGGCGAATTTTTGGACAAGCTGGTGAAGTGGACAAAGAACATTAAGATCTCAGATCCTTTTGAAGAAGGATGTAGGCTTGGTCCTGTTGTCAGCAAAGGACAGGTAATGTTGCTGAACACAATTGGCAACACCTCATGCCCCCCAAACCTTCTTATCTATTAATTTGGTTTAGTAACGAACAAATTTCGGCTGTCTTGTATCTCAATACTGTGCAGTACGACAGAGTAGTGAAGTTTGTCTCAAACGCTAGGAATGAAGGTGCAAGTGTCCTCTGCGGAGGATCTCGTCCTGAGGTACGTGACTGATACAGACTAATCTTTGTATGTCCAAGTACCAGCTGGAGCCAGTGGCACTTAAAAATGTTTTATCTATGTTCCGCAGCATTTAAAGAAAGGTTATTTTGTTGAACCTGCTATAATTTCAAATGTGACTACTTCGATGGAAATCTGGAGAGAGGAAGTCTTTGGTCCTGTTCTATGTGTCAAAACTTTCTCCACCGAGGATGAGGCAATTCAGCTGGCAAATGACTCCCAGTAAGTCTAGATTTTTCTTCTTATCTTGAACTAAAAAAATCTCCACTGATAACGTATGCGATCTTATACCTGACTTTATATGTAATTGTAGATACGGATTAGCCGGTGCAGTATTATCTAATGATTTGGAGAGGTGTGATCGTGTTAGTAAGGTGAGTATCTAGCAATACCATAAGCAAACCACACACAACTCATGATTAAACTTCATCTCTTCTTGAGTTTATGAATCCTGATCATTTTGCTTTCAGGCTTTCGAGGCAGGGATTGTGTGGGTTAACTGCTCTCAGCCATGCTTCTGCCAAGCTCCATGGGGTGGAACCAAACGCAGTGGATTTGGTCGTGAATTAGGAGAATGGTAAGTAACAAATCTCCCAAGTAGATGGAATTGTGTCCATCCATAAACTTAAAACAATATTAGTTACAAAAATTGAACATTTTTGTTTTATTATTGTAGGGGACTGGAGAACTACTTGAGTGTGAAGCAGGTAACTCAGTATATCTCTGATGAACCATGGGGATGGTACAAACCTCCTTCCAAGCTTTGAAACAAATACTATACTTTCGGATATTTCCTTGAAAGATGTAAGAGTATTTTACCACTATAATAAGCAACTGATATATCTGTAAGAGAAATTGTATTTACCAGTTTGAAATTCAATAAAATTGGAAATAATATGCCAAACACGTCTTAAGATCAAATATAAAAAATATCTTTGGCATCATTAACAAGACCGCTAAAATAGATTGAATTCTTACGGATTCCCTCGACATCTTTGACATTCATGGTGACACCCAAATCCCAGATGATTGCCTCATCAGCCAAAGAACAAACCCTCTTCCACCTGTAGATGTGGAATGAGCAGGCTGTCCAGCTTATCATTGCTTTCATCGTGACCATCAGGACATCTCCACTTATTAGTGTCACCACAAGCTTTGTTTCTTAACAACCAAAGGTAGTAAAGAATAGGGATTCACTAAGAAGGAAGCAACGTACACATCAGTCTCGGGAACATTTCGTGGAAGCTCTCCAGATAAATCTAAGATATGGATAGTAGAATAGTGAAAGACGTAAAGCTTTTGATGCGTGTATACCATGTTACGACAGGCAGAGGAGCCGGGAAGCTCACTCCACAAATGATCTCCTCCTTTCTTGCAAATAATTGCATACTGTGATATCAACCACAATGTTTCGTTGCTATAGATAAGGATGTCCCTGGGAAAAGATTGTTTCGTTGTAATGTTTCTAGAGATGCAACCACAATGTTTGGAAGAATGTATTGTAGGAAGAGAAAGATGGAGTGTCTTATTATGACACATCAGAGGTTCATTTTTATAAGCAGCAATGGAGAGCTTCTGGGAATGAGGAAGACTCTTTTTTTGAATATGGGAATACCTTCTT
Organism: Biscutella laevigata subsp. laevigata; assembly: GCA_900406315.1. Taxonomy (NCBI): domain Eukaryota; kingdom Viridiplantae; phylum Streptophyta; class Magnoliopsida; order Brassicales; family Brassicaceae; genus Biscutella; species Biscutella laevigata. Next base: position 7,051 of record OVAU01001862.1, read on the forward strand.
TGAAATGTCCATGGAAGGGCCGTAAGATGACATTCAAGTGGGTTTGGTCTAGAACCGAACACATTAGAGTTCACACAGGTGTTAGACCTTATGTCTGCGTTGAACCGGGTTGTGATCAGACATTCAGGTTTCTCTCTAACTTCAGCCGACATAAACGGAAGACTGGGTCATTCAGTTAAGAAGACCAAAAAGATGAGTAACTTAGGCTTTTAACATGGAGTGTACCATGAAAAGATTAACCCATTGAATTATAGTATCCTTTTTATTAACCAAAACACAAAAGCAGTTTGTTATCGATCAGAAGTAGAATAAAAAACCTTTATTCAACATCAGCTTACCAAAACACAAAAGCAGTGTGTCCTATGATCGACCCTTGAGGCTGAAACATGGGAAGAACCATCGCACACGAGAGTATTGCAGTGACGAACAAACAGATTGGTCCGGTCGTTCAATCTTCTCTGTCTTAAGATCAAATATAAAAATATCATTTGCATCACAAACAAGACCACTAAAATAGATTGAATTCGCACGGATTCCCTCTACATCTTTGGCATTCACGGTGACACCCAAATCCCAGATGATTGCCTCATCAGCCAAAAAGCCTCTCCCACTTGTTCTTCTTTGAACTCATCTTGTAGATGCTGAATGAGCAGGTTTTGCATCTTTTCATTACACTCATCGTAGCCATCAGAACATCTCCACTTACGGTGACTACAAGCTTTGTTTTCTTAACAACTGATCGTAAATAAGTGGGGTTCACTGAGAAGGAAGCAACGTACACATCATCAGTCTCTGGAGCTTTTAGTGGAAGCTCTCCAGATAAATCTAAGACATTGATCTTAGAATTGCCCAAGACGTAAAGCTTGTGATCCTTGTTTACCATGTTATGATAGTCAGAAGAGTCGGGAAGCTGTCTCCAAAACTGATCTCCTTTCTTGCAAATAATTGCATACTGTAAACTCGACACCCACGCATCATCTATCTTAAGAGAGAAGATAACTAGATAATCTCTTGCTTCTTCGTCAACCCATAATTGAGGGGAGTTGATTTTGAAGCCTTTGGAATAACCAATATTATCTGGCGTAATCAGGTAGAACGTGTTACCTACGAGTCGCTTGAGTTTTATCTCACCAAGTTGTGACTCCACAGGCGGTAAACTGATCCTCTGACCGGTAAGCACATTCAAGATATAGAGATTAAATAGAGGATTTCGCATCAGCAGCCAAGATCCATACGTGGTAACACACACGTCCTCTGCAAATCCAACAATACCTAGATCTCTACTTGTGTATATCTTATCTTTTTCCTCAGGATTGAACAACTTACAGCCATTCAGGTCGTCGTCCTGAGGGAAAATAATCAACCATGGGATCTCGCTTTTTGGAAAGCATTTTCTCGAAGCAGAGTGCCATGATGAACAAACGGACTTGGCTCGTCGTAAATCGGGGATGCTGAGTCGTTCGAGCACCGAGTGAATCAGATCTGGAGGAAGCTGAGACCAATAAAGGCAGTTTCTTCTCTTGGCTTCATTTTCTTTGTCCCGTTTCAAACACCGTTCAAAATATTGTCCCAAGCTTTCGTCGGTTTCTTCTAGGCTACGTTTGGAATTAGGGTTCTTAAGCTTAGGCATGATGATAATTTCTCAAACCCAATTTTCCTTACCAAGAGAACAGGTTAACCTTTTTTTATTTTTATCTCAACTAACCTAAGACTGCGCAAAATATCCAAAATTGGAATCTGAATAAGAATACGACCCAATAATATTAGTTACAAATATTTAAATGGGTGTTATTATGAGTTCGGATGAAATCTAAACCGAATTCAAAATTTGAAATAGTACCTAAACCGGATAAAGTTACAAATGTGTGTGAAGAAACTAAACCACAGAGTGGTCAAAAGAGAGAACTATAAAAACTCTGTACTAATGAATGAAGCAAAGAAGATCTAATGGTGTCGTGATGTATTTGGTAATGGATTCTTCTGAGCAACTTCGCTGTACCATGACTTCCAAGCTTCCATGTAATGCGCAAAAAGGTCTTTCAAAACTGAAATTAATTAAGAACAGAGTTGTTTCATACGTTTGTTTAATAGCAAAAGCTTGTCAAATTGTATATGAAATGAATGTGAGTAATATGAACACCTTGGTTTTGGTAAGAGGGACGGTAATCCGAAACCAGATTCTCCTCTTCCAAAGCTCTGTTTGAGTTTTCCTCCAAAGCAGCAGTTGGATATGTATCTGAGGTTGGTGCAAAAGGACCAAACTGGTAACTTCTTGATCCATGTCTTGATCCATGAGCATCGAGGCTTTTGTTATAAGAACTCTCTGCTGTTGGGTGTTTTTTCATATGTGTTGGAGATAGTAATTTGCTTCTCTTGACATTAACGTTCGTAAGATCAGTTCCGAAAACTCTTTTTCTTGAATCGGCTTGGATAAAATCGGTACTCAGTGTGAAAGTGGGCTCGCCATTGTATCCTAACCATTTGAAAGCTGGTTTTCTAGATTCTAAAGTGTGAGTCTGTCACCAGAGAAAACAGGTAGTAAGACTAGTTAACACATACAGAACATTAATGGTCCATACAGCAACTGTAATAGTTTTAGTTTACCTTCTCGATGAGATTCATTGATGACAAGACATTCGCAATATCATAAAGCCGCCTCACTTTTGCTGCAGAGGAGAGGAGATCAATGTGTCAACAAACACATTATAGATCAATTTGTCTAAGTGAGTGTACAACATAAAAGAAAGAATTTGAAATTCACAAGATGAAGATCATTACTTCTCATTATTGATGTATTGTGGGCATCGCCAAGCAGTAACTTTGCAGCCTCGTCGAGGGAGATGATCCTAGGCTAATCAGTTGAACACATTAAAAGAATCTTTAGTAACTTGTTGAAATACTCTTAGTCTGTAGAAAGAATCTATAACTTCTCACTTACTTCAGCGCAAATAAATAGTTTGATAAAGTTTTGAGTAAGAAGTCCTAATGATTTCTCTCTTCGGTTATCTGCGCATAAAAGAAACCAACAAATTGTAAGGAAATCGTCATTACATTTCATAAATCCTGTCGGTTCTTTGCTACTAAGACTTTGTACCTCACTGAATCTATTTGTAATTTTATNCAACCAACAAATTGTAAGGAAATCGTCATTACATTTCATAAATCCTGTCGGTTCTTTGATACTAAGACTTTGTACCTCACTGAATCTATTTGTAATTTTATCTCATAAATCCACAGTATATCTCATAAATCTTATCTATTTTTCTATCTGTCCTTTGGCAAGAAAATCCATTTTTTCTCATATAAATGACAAGAGGGATCATTCTAAAACGTAACTTAGATATGTCACTCGATCTACTTTGCAATGGAACAAATACCAAACAACACAAGTTTCAATATTGAAAAAAAAAAACAATACCTATTTTTGACGAATCTGAAGATTGGGGAAGAGAGCCAGGTTTTGAAGTATCAGTCTGGCTACTTGGAAGGGGCTGAGAAGACTCTTCGTCATCATCCTCATCGTCAGAAACCTGAAAGTTAGGATACCTTTGAGCATAAAGATCAAGTAGACAAAGCAAAAAAGACTTTACTAGAGAAAATGCAAATCCAAATCCAAATCACTTACTTTAACGTTCTCGTTGACATAAAAACGATGAAAAGTGTCTTTAACCCCTTCTTCCTGCATCAGAAACATTTCCTATGAGAATATGTAAATTAAATTGCTAGATCCCAATACAGAAAAGGGTAAAACTGAAACTCACTTGTAGCTCTTTCAAAGCTGCGGGAATTGAGGAAAATCCTTTCCACGTATATTGATTTTTTGCTCTTCTTGTTAAAACCTAAATTTGACCAAACTCAATTCTAAGCAAACATAACAAAACAGATCTAAGAAATTCTGAATAAACGAAACAAATCTCACCCCAACACTCTCTAGAACGTTAACAATATCATAGATTCTCCGTCTCTCAACTCCTGATAAAAAAATAAACACAAATCCCAAATCAATAAATTAAGATGAAACAGAAATGATATCAAAATCTAAAGCCGGTTTTAAGGGAAATACCTAATTTATTGGCAGCATCGTCGAGACCAATAGTTTCAATTCCATCTCGATTGTACAAAGCCAAGAAACTGCGAAAGAAGAAGGAAACACGATAACTAATCAGAAACCAAACATTAAAAAACAAAAGAGAAGNACAAAAAGAGAAGCCAGTAGCACTTACTTGGTACAAAGAAGTCCGAGAGATTTCTGCTTCCGACTATAAGAATGGTGTAAAGAAGAAGAAGATTCCGGGATTGACGAAGAGGAAGAGAGCAGCATTTTAGATTTTTCCGGGGGTAGATCTGACATCTTCGAAGGAATCAAATGGTTGAGGAATTAGGGGGAATTTTGGAGGGATTTAAGCAAATAAAGATTCGAAAAAATGGGGGGAATTTGGGAAGATACGTTGAAAAGCTTGAGCGCCAATTTGAATTTCACTCGTTCTCCTTCTTCTCTCACACTCCCTCTCAAATGTTTACTTCGTTTTTGGTAAAGCTGAGTCCTTACGGTTTTCTACTCGGTTCAAGTCCCATTTCTCGGTTAACAAATTTTCTTTATCAAAATCTTTCGGTTCTGTTTAACTTAAAGATAATTTTTTTATTTTCTTTCCAAACTTTTATTATTTATTCTGAAAAATAGTTTTAGGGGTGTTAATGAATTATGATTTCAAAGTATTGTAATAAATTTCGATTTGAAGTTGGAAGATTTTTGTTCGATTTTAATATATTGTATTAAGCTATAATGAATTTTGATGTACTGTGATTTCAATGTATGTATTTTGATTTATAAATTTTAAGACAAATAAATGACTTTTAATAATTAGTTAAAATACTTGATATTACAATTTTGATGGATTTATTAAAATTTTAATTATTATTTTCTATAAAAAGTACTAAAATATACTTTTAAATTATACTTATATTCTAACTAAATTTATATCTTAGTATGAGAAAATTTTGTTAAATTATATTGAAATAAAAGGTTAAGATTTTGATAATCATATTTGTAATTTTGGAGAAAATATAGGTAATATAAATGTGTTATAGTTAGTACTTTACTATAATAACTAGAATTGACCCTGCGCTAAACACGAGTATTTTTTGTTTGAAAATATAAAATAATATTCTTTTTTAATGTGTATGTATTTTTTAACTAATAATGTCTTATGTATTTGTTTTATTAATTCAAAGTTAATAATTAAAAAGTGTTTTAGAGCATCATTTTATATAAAATAATATTGTTAAATATTTTTGTGTAATATTTTGCATTTGGGGTACGTATATGTGTAAATCTAATATTATTCTTATATTTGNTATATGTGTAAATCTAATATTATTCTTATATTTGAATTTAAGATCGAAGTTTAAAAATATTGTTAAAATATTGTTTATTTTTAAACTAATTATAATGCTAAAAATTCTCGAACTACAAACCTAATTTGTTTTTTGAAACTAAATCTTGACTAAAATAGTGATAATCATGTGTGGAGGCATTAATAAAGTATTTTTGTGTTTAGAAAATAATATGGTTATAAATATATATGATTTCATTTGCCTAGTCATGAAATGAAA
>OVAU01001863.1:0-13685 GCA_900406315.1 Biscutella laevigata subsp. laevigata
TGTCACTACCCCATTTAAGGGTGATGGAGGAGTTGCCTCGATTTCCGTTTGACATTTAGGGGCAATACAGAAGTTGACTCCTGCGATCGAGCAACAGAAACTTTGGCGATGGGAAGATCAGCTTTGATTCACTTGATTCGCTCCCAATCCCGACGTCTCTCTTCCTCAACCTTCACTACAGGTTCTTCTGGTATAAAACCCGATCATGGTTTATTTTATGGTAAACACCAATTCATACGGCTTTTGAGTAGCAAATGGCCTTCGATTTGCTTTATGGATTTTCTTTGTCCAAATGCTAAAACCTCTCTTATGCCTCTGTTTATCCTTTTAGCCGAAAGTACTTCGCTTGATCTAACCTAATTCAGTAAAATTTCAACGAACTTGAGCTTCCCTTCGGACGAGAAATGGCAAGTTAGGGTTTTGAGCTGTTGTTTTAGGCAATAGTAATATGGGTCCGATGCCATTGATATTGTCTTGTTGGACTTGCTATGGTTCTATCAAGAAATCTGATCTATCTGAAATTGAGTCTAGCTATTAGGTCGAATTCCATGTTTGTTTAGTATTGTATTCTAAATGTAGACGAATGGCACAGATTCATCAAGCATCAGGATTCTTATTTCTTTTCAGGATATCATCGCTCAATAGCTGGGACATGGTCATCATCATCAGCAGTGATCCCTAAGGTCAGATTTGTGGTTCCATCCGTTAACCAGAGAAGGTGGGCATCATCTGGAGCAAAGACTAGAGAGGACGATGATGAGAACAAGATCAGCATTGGACCTCAAGAGAAGAAAGAACAGAGAGGAGAAGAAGGTGGGGTGGTGTACTATGGCCCAATCTCATCAACCATAAAGAAAGTGAAACTCCTCTCACTCTCCACTTGCTGTCTCTCAGTGTCTCTTGGCCCAGTCATCACCTTCATGACTTCCCCGGGACTAAATGTAATCATGAAGGGTGCGGTTGCCTCAACAGTGATCTTCCTCAGCGCATCCACAACCGCTGCTCTCCACTGGTTCGTTAGCCCTTACGTGCACAAGCTGAGGTGGCAGCCGGGCTCAGACACCTTTGAGGTCGAGATGATGACTTGGCTTGCAACATTTACCCCAAAGACTCTGAAATTCTCAGACATACGTTATCCAGACACACAAAGACCGTTTGTGAGCTTCAAGGCAGAAGGGAATTACTACTTTGTGGATGCAGATCGTTGCCCCAACAAGGCATTGTTGGCCAGGCTCACTCCTCCAAAGGATGCACATGACTCTGCTTTCAAGAACTTGTGATCTAAAAATCCAATTTTCCTGTTTTCCTTTTTATAATCATACTTTCTGCCTTTGGGCAAGAGGACCAAACCTATCAGGAGAAGGCTTTTCTGTAGGAACATAAGAGTATTTTTCGGTGTGAACAAGAGTTCTTGCCTTCTCGGTCTGTGTAATTCAGATTTATGCTATTATATAACTTCTTGGTATGATTACTTTTGATTTGTAGATTTTGGGATGTCGATTACAACACAATGTATGCCGACTATACCGATAAGTTTTCAGAGTGTTATTTATTTGTTGACAAAAAATGTCGGTTTGACAAGAACCGGTTGCGTTAAAAACCGGTTTGACGAGAAAGCCTTCGATTGATTTTAGTGATTTAATCCCAATTTTGGTTACAGGGATCGGAGAGCTCCGACGGCACCAGTGTCGCCATTACAAATCCAACTCTGAGAAAGCGAAGCTGTGGATGAAACGAAGAATCCCATATTTCTGAATGGTAATTCTCTCTTCCAGGAATTAGGGTTCATCTGATAGTTGTGTGTTTTTGTCCCGTTAAATTTGGATTTGCAATCTGCCTCCCATCCTGGGTTTCAGTTCATGAATTAGGCTCAATTTAAGAATTATTGAAGTTGGGCATTAAGTATTGAATCATCTGCATTTCCAAAATCCACCCATGTTTACAATTGAGGAAAGGTCTGCTCAAGTCTTGGTTTTTAGCATTCCTTTATATGTGCAAATTTGGAATCTCAAAACTCATGTCATGGTTATATTCATTATGTATGTAGTCCAGAGACAATAGTCTTGCAAGATAACCTCTTTCAAATTTGAGATATTTGAAGAGTCTGAGTTTGCCTCTGCCTAGGCTCTTCTCTTTCAAATGAGTAGGAGTCCTTGTTATAAGATACTTGAAGAGTCTGTGTTTGGTTTGAACTCAGCTGCTATAGAAGCTGAGGTCTACTAAGGTTTAAACCTGACTTCTTCCATGAATGCGTGTGTCCTAATCGTCTCTGGACTCCTTTTGCAATGTTTTTGCCTTTTACTATTGCAAAAAAATTAGTACTCTTTGCAAAACATTAATGCTTACGAACTGGATTAGACATCTTGTACTTAACCTCACTCGATGAATGAGTTAAATTCATTATTCCATGGGATTTTGAAAAATGATGTGTAAGAACTATTAAGCAAACAAATGTACGTATAATTTGGTGATGTGTTCAGGCTACACCATTTTTTGCGGGGCTTGCTGTAGCTGCAACTGCACTTGCTGGTAGATATGGAATCCAAGCATGGCAAGCATTCAAGGCAAGACCTCCGAAAATGAAGAAGTTCTATGAAGGAGGTTTCCAGCCGACGATGACAAAAAGGGAAGCGGCTCTTATTCTTGGCATCAGGTGAAGGAAAACTACATAACTCTCTTTTTCTTGTCTATCCTCAACTAATTTGCCAATCAGTTTGTTAGCATTATCATGGTTTGAGTGTAAGTTGACACAAATGTTTGGGTTTTGGGATTGAAATTCACAGGGAGAGTGTTCCAGCAGAGAAGGTGAAGGAAGCACATAGGAAAGTGATGGTTGCAAACCATCCGGATGCAGGTGGTAGCCATTTCCTGGCCTCTAAGATCAATGAAGCTAAAGACGTGATGCTAGGCAAAACTAAAAGTGGTGGATCCGCTTTTTGATGCATATCTTAATCAAAAGACTAAGCGTAGAATCATCTCTCTTCTCCCTTTTTCTTTTGGGGTATAGAGCTGCGTTGTTAAAGTGCAGAGTGTAGGGAAATTATAAGCTTGTGGTCTCTTTAAATCTTTCTTCTCTCGAGTTGGTGTCACTGATAGGATAATAAAACGTAAAACAAAGGGTGTTTTCGTCTTTCTAGAGTTTTAAAATCCATAAATGATGACTCTAGTCCACGTGTCATTGGCTCCAGCAACGTCTTACGTCAACCTCTATCCATTCATTTTCCTTCTTAGGAACTCCCTCCACAAAACTATTCATATTTTTTTAATTTTGATATAATTTAATTTCTACCTTTACCAAAAACATTTATACAATAATATTAAATCCCAAACTACATTTCGACTCTATATTTTTTTTGAGTTTATAAATACAATTGTTAATATCCCAAAATGGATTACGTGACCGGGTCACGATTCATCTATTACATGAGATATTCGTTATATTGACAAGTAGAATTGTGATCCACGCCATAGAATTGTGATCCACGCCATGCGTGGGATAAACTATTTATATTTTATACCTCTTTAATATTTTTTTAATAATTATCCACTTGAATTTTGATTTTTTCTAATTTTATTAATGTAAGATGTTTAATATTAATTAATTTACTCATTTAGTTCAGCTACCAAATTAGATACAAAAAAAAATTGTAACTTGGATGCTGATTAAATCATGTTTATGAACATATTGACTTATTTATAGAATTACTTCATATTTTTTTAATATTTTTTTAGTCTATGTGAAACTTTTTAAAAAATATCATTTTCTTTCTAAGTTGAGTTTTTCTTATCCGTTTTGGAAAATCCGAAGCTCATAAAACTCCAAAAAATCTTAATTTATTTTATTATATGAATTATAAATTAATTCAATATTTTATATGAAAATAATATCAATTAAATATAAGTTGGACAATATAATAATAAAATCTATGATATGATTACATATGATATCTTTTTTTCTTTAATTGAAATGACTACAAAATATTACATAGTTTAAATATAGAAATATATATAGTATTATGGTGTTTATGATAATGGCACTACGTAATTTCATAGAAAATCAAACCTTATTTGAAATTAATTCTGAGACTACACCAGAAAACGACACATTAATATTTTATGATCAGAATGATTCTTGTGACGACTCATCACCAAAATATTTCTTAATATATTTTTTTTTTTTTGTCGGCATATTTCTTAATATATAAGGATGTTCTTTTTACGATATTAATACTATCTAATAAAATATCCATGTCTTTATCTTCATCCAATTTTTAATATATTTTTATAATAAAAGGAAAAAAATAAACTGATAAAGAAGAAGGGAACAAAATGTTGAACACAAAGCAGGGGTCATCATCCTTTCATGCGTCTTCTCTCTTCCCACTCCCACCATATCTGCTTCATCTCTTAAAAGCTTAAAGCTCTCATTTGTCTCCGTTTCATTTCTCTCGGATTCTCGTTCTTTCGCTTCGGGACTTTTGGTTTCTTTCTCAATGGCCTAATTAATAACGGAATCGCTTTTGCTACCTTTCTTTTTCTTCTGATTTCATTTTGTTCCATTTGGAGATTCCTTCTCTCGACTACCCTAGTTTTGCCGCTTCTTTTTTTCCGAGTGACTTTGGGTTTCGTATAAGAACTTCGATTCGTCTGTTTTGTTTCTAGGGTTAACGAAGGCGTCTACTGGATTCGCTTTTGGTTATTCATTGAATGCTACAGTGACAGAGTGACGCAATGGTATCTGGGAATGATCCAATCGAGAATATATTCAATTCAATCCAAGTGGTTAAAGATGTTCTTCTCCCGATTGAGCTCGGGGTGAAAAAGGCGGCAAGAGATATTGAGAGTTGCTGGACAAGCAAAGAAAGGGATCTGGGTTTTGTTTTGAGGTCATCTGCAAGAAACAAGAAGAAGCGGATTTGTCCTAGTCCGCCGGACTTGGGGGATAGTGCTCTCTGTAGTGAGGAGAAAAAGACAGGTTTGTCTATCAAGATCCCTGTGAAGACACTCATGGGGATGTTTCCTCCAAATCTAGCGAGCCTTAAGTTGAGTCGTAGAAATGAGTTGGTGAAGAAAGACCAGTGTTTGGAGAAAGAAGATGATTCTTGTACCAATTGCTTCAAGTTTGCTATGACTTGGTCTTTGTTGGTCAGTGGCTTTGTTCAAGCTTTTCCCATTCCTTTTAAGATAGGCAAAAAGAAGATTCATAAGACTGGGGATGATGAGAACTCTCTGTTGCGTTCAGGTAAACACGGCCTTAAATCAAAGCTTTCATTTGAAAATCGTAAAGAAATGAGGTGCCAGTCAGTTGAATCTACAGAAAAGGACGTGAACCCTTTTTCGATTGAATGTGCTTTGGGTTTGGTTATTGAAATGTTGACTCAGAATCTCCAGAAGCTAGACCAGTTCATGCAGGATAGTTCACGGACTGAATCATTTTCCTCCAAGGAACCTCTTACGTTGTCACAAACTGATAATCCACTTATTTTCAACATTTGGGAGGCTAGAAAACTCGACGTAAATGGATTCCTTGGGAACTTGATGTTTGCCAGAGTTGGAGATGTGGCATCAGGTATAGTTGGTCTGACATCCCCCATAAATGAAGATGGTGATGACAGTAATGTCAGTACTACTGGTAAAGAGGAAAGTACAGTGGATTCTCCACAGAAGCTGGCAAGTAATTTACTGAGTATACCTTTGTCAAATGTGGAGCGCCTGAAATCCACACTGTCTACGATTTCATTGACTGAGCTTATTGAGCTTTTACCGCAATTAGGAAGACCTTCGGGAGACCACCCGGACAAGAAAAAACTAATATCTGTTCAGGACTTTTTCAGATACACAGAGTCTGAAGGTATGAACCCTCCAATGTTAGACCTTCCCTTTTATTGTCAACTTGGCAGCCAAAGAGAGCAGCTAAAGCTTGAACTTGACAGTTGTAGGCATTTTTTGTTGGTTTAATCCCTGAAAAAAGTACATGTTGTTGCTATGGCTACAAACATATCATATCTTATCTTCGCTTTTATTGCCTGTTATAGTCATCACCCTTAACTAATGTTTCAACTGTTTAACTCTTATGTAATGTGTTGCAGTTTCTCAATAATAGATTGTCGAAAAATACAAAGAATAGATTCTTATTAGCTTTTGAACATGGATTGATTGACAATGGGTGTTTACATCCTGTAATAACAGTTCCAATTCGTCTAATATAACTCTCTATGGCTTCCAGGCAGGAGATTCTTCGAAGAATTAGATAGAGATGGTGATGGTAAAGTAACGTTGGAAGATCTGGAAATTGCAATGAGGAGAAGAAAATTGCCCAAAAGATACGCCAAGGAATTTATGAGACGCACCAGGAGTCATCTTTTCTCGAAATCTTTTGGTTGGAAGCAATTTTTGTCTTTGATGGAACAGAAAGAACCAACCATTCTCCGTGCCTACACTTCTCTCTGTTTGAGCAAGTCTGGTACTCTTCAGAAGAGTCAGATATTGGCATCACTAAATAACGCAGGACTTCCTGCCAATGAAGAAAATGCTATAGCGATGATGAAGTTTTTGAAGGCTGATACCGAGGAGTCTATCTCATATGGACATTTCCGTAATTTCATGGTTTTATTGCCATATGAGCGGCTACAAGATGATCCTCGGTAAGTATAATTCTTTGTTGTCGAACAAAGTTGATGTTTTTATTTTGTAGCAGTTTGTCTCAACGCTAAGTCTGAGTAAAATGCCGATTTGACTAGTAGAACTGTTTGGAGTGAACCGGTCCAGTTCTACCTTAGTTGTTCTAATCTATTTCATGTTGACTCCCAACACACTTTAGACCTGTAATTTTAGACCTGTAATTTGTGGTGGGGTACAATGGTGATTGATGTTATTTTTACCCGTATAGTAATATCTGGTTTGAAGCTGCGACTGTTGTTGCTGTTGCACCCCCTGTGGCCTTACCTGCTGGAGATGTTCTAAAATCTGCATTAGCGGGAGGGCTTGCCTCTGCTCTCTCCACTTCTTTAATGCATCCGATTGACACAATCAAGGTGAGCCCTGTTTTTACAGCTGAATATAAGAAAGGCTCGATTTGGACAAGTTTAGGTGTGAATTAGGCTACCGCCAAACTTGCCTCCATCTGGACATATTTGATAACTGCTCTGCTTCTACGATGTTTGCATACTTAGATAGATGTAGTATGCAAATAATTCCTCCTGTTTTGTTTGGTTTGACGGATTCATTATTACTTTTATTGCCAGACTCGTGTGCAAGCATCAACTTTATCATTTCCTGAAGTTATAGCAAAGCTTCCAGAAATTGGTGTTCGGGGAGTATATAAAGGTTCTATTCCAGCAATTCTTGGACAATTTTCAAGGTCTTTCAGCTGACTCAAATCAAAGATATATTAACTTGTACTTGTTATGTTTCATCCAAGGTGACTTAATCTCTTTCATCGTTGTAGCCATGGCCTGCGGACAGGAATATTTGAAGCAAGTAAACTTGTGTTGATCAATTTCGCTCCCAATCTCCCAGAAATTCAGGTGAGGATCACTCTACTTACTGTTTGGCTGGTTTTGTCAAGAAACTTATTTTGTGCTGCAAGTTTTTGTTTCATTATTGGGTACTATTAATGTTGCTATACTGAAGAAGTTAGTCTTAAAAGATCTTTAAAAGTGCACTTGTCTACTTGAAAACCCAACATCATATTATTTTCCTAACGGCTTGGTTTTATAAAATTGTGTGGTTTCTGAAAAAAGCACAACCACTTTTAGTTAACAGTGACATCCTCTGCATATGTGTTTTCTGATCTTTGTATATTTGTACTCAGTAAGCAATGTTGAGCATTTGATGCAGGTTCAATCGATTGCATCATTTTGTAGCACGCTATTAGGCACGGCTGTGCGGATTCCATGCGAGGTGCTGAAGCAACGGTTGCAGGCTGGAATGTTTGACAACGTAGGGGAAGCCATTGTAGGGACGTGGAAGCAAGATGGTCCAAGGGGGTTTTTCCGCGGGACAGGCGCAACTCTCTGCCGTGAAGTTCCACTATACGTTGTTGGCATGGGACTGTATGCAGAGTCCAAAAAGGTAAAAAAAATTGAGATGAAGAGATCATTGGAAAGGTCAAGAGTTGTCAATGTCATATAATGATTGGGGATTTTGTAGATGGTGGCACAAGCGCTGGGAAGAGAATTGGAGGCATGGGAGACAATAGCGGTTGGGGCAGTGTCGGGAGGTATAGCAGCAGTTGTAACAACTCCGTTTGATGTGATGAAAACGAGAATGATGACTGCAACACCAGGGAGACCGATCTCAATGTCGATGGTTGTTTTCTCGATTCTGCGTCATGAGGGACCGATTGGTTTGTTCAAAGGAGCAGTGCCGAGATTCTTTTGGGTGGCTCCTCTTGGTGCTATGAATTTTGCTGGTTACGAATTAGCCAAGAAAGCTATGCAGAAGAACAAAGAGGTTGCGGTGGTTGATTAGCTTTGGTAAGCTTTGCTGATGGATTTAAGTTTTGCTTTGCTGCTACAAAGTTTTATGAGGGTAGCTTCAGACGGAGACTCTCCTCTTTTGTTAAATGCTACTTTTGCAAATTTTGACAAAAGAAAGTGTTAACTGTTTTGTTGTGCGTCGAGAACTCTACTCTTTATAAAACTCTCTGGTTCATTGAAAATTTTATTTTTGCACTCGGTAGACTCTCCTCAAATCTCAAAATTACACATGTCACCTCTTCATAAGCTATATTGGTAGCTCCCTTCTATTACCAACATAACATATCTCAATCAATGAGCATTTTTCTGAAGGTATTATGTTGTTTGAAAGAAACAGCTTATAAATTTTATAACTCAAAAAAGTGGAAAGAGAGTTTATACTGTAACAATCAGGCTCTTGTGGTCACTTGTACACTCATCCTGCGGTTGAAGAATTGCGCGTCTCCAGGGATCAAAGTTTGTTAACCTGAACCTCGCATGCCGGACCACTGTTTAGAGACAGCTGTATGGACTTCTACAACTTATTGAATTCAGCAACACAAATGTGAGTGAGTGAGGTTTTTTTTTTCGATGTAAATACATGTAATAGTAATTTGTGACTTGTTTAATTACATTGTCGTTGTAGTCAACATCCAACAGTTCTGACAAATTGGTAATTTGTATGCAAATAATAAACCAACCATGTATCTACCTAAAGCCACCTGGTTTAGGGAATCTCCTAGAAAAAAACAAATCTCCATTAGTGAATTGAAAATAGTTTTTTTTCGTTGGATGTTTCCAGGCCCTTCTCTATTGCCTGTGAAATCTCGATTAAATTAATAAAGAAGTAGTCGACAAAAAAAAAATTAATTAATTAAGTAAATTATTAATAAAAAAGGTAATATGGACTAACAGCTATTTTCCGATTCACGTGTAATCCCTCAACTGGTGCTGAGGATTTTCGTCGCCTAAACGCAATCGAAAGGACAGTGACGCTTGTGGTGTGGATCTGAGTCTCTGGTGCACTCTCTCTTCTCTATCATTTTGCATTCTTCGTTTCAACTTCCTGACCTTCTTTTCCTTTTGATTCAGTACGCTTTCCTGTGAGTGTGATGTGATTCTCTTTTCCTGTAATTCTAATCGACGTTTTCGTGCCTGTTTTTGTTCTCCGTCTCATGTCTTTCATTCATTTGGGTCGTTTGATTGGATTCATTTTACAGGTTTTGATTAACTATAGACATCAATTCTATCAATTGTAGAATCTCTAATTGTTTCTGGATTGTATTTGAGAAACTTTACTGGTTGACACTGGCTATTATGAATATGCTAACTTCTCGACGACTGTAGGAATCATGGAGCGGTTAACATCTCCACCTCGTCTGATGATTGTCTCGGATCTTGATCATACCATGGTAATAAGCCGCCATTTACGGGATTTAGCTAATTACCAAGAACGATTTCCTTATTTGATGTGTACACATTTGCTGTGCAGGTTGATCATCACGACCCTGAGAATCTCTCTCTCTTGAGATTCAATTCTTTGTGGGAAGACGCTTATCGCCATGACTCTCTTCTTGTTTTCTCAACTGGGAGATCACCGACACTCTACAAACAACTTAGAAAAGAGAAACCTTTGTTGACTCCTGATATTACCATTATGTCTGTAGGAACCGAAATTACATATGGTAACTCCATGGTTCCTGATCATGGTTGGGTTGATACCTTGAACAATAAATGGGACCTGGGAATCGTCAAAGAAGAATCCAGCAAGTTTTCTGAGTTGAAGCTTCAGGTACTCACTGTTTAACAAAGTCTATGTCTCTCCATGGGTACAATGACTAAGAGTGTCATCACTGCGTGCAGTCAGAAACTGAGCAGAGGCCACATAAGGTTAGCTTTTACGTTGACAAGAGTAAAGCTCAGGTAGTGACCAAGGAGCTATCACAGCGGCTGGAGAAACGTGGGGTAAGATTGCTCTGATAATGTTGTTGTAGCGACTGAAATCACCTTTTTCTTGAGATATTGGTTGCTTAACAAATTGTTTATGCTGGATGTTTCAGTTGGATGTCAAAATAATTTACAGTGGAGGCATGGATTTGGATATTTTACCACAAGGTGCCGGAAAGGGGCAAGCGCTTGCATACCTTCTGAAGAAGCTGAAGAGTGAAGGAAAACTCCCTGTTAATACTCTTGCTTGTGGAGACTCTGGGAACGATGCTGAACTGTTTAGCATTCCCGATGTTTATGGCGTCATGGTTGGTTGCTATTCAATTATATGATCCACCATCTCTCTGAATTTCATTTCATCTCGATGTTGAAATCTGTTATTTCTTTCCCAGGTAAGCAATGCTCAAGAAGAACTGCTGAAGTGGCATGCTGAAAATGCAAAAGGCAACCCAAAGGTAATCCATGCAAAGGAGAGGTGTGCGGGTGGGATTATACAAGCCATTGGTGAGTTCAAGCTTGGTCCGAACCTCTCTCCAAGAGATGCTTCTGACTTCTTAAAGTCCAAGTCGGACAATGTGAACCCCTGTCATGAGGTTGTGAAGTTTTTCTTGTTCTACGAGAGATGGAGACGTGGTGAGGTTGAGAACAGTGAGGCATACACAGCGAGTCTCAAAGCTTCATGTGTGAGTATGTCACAGAATTTAGATAATCTATTGCAATGGGGTAATATATCTAACTGTATATTGCCTATTTTCAGCACCCAGGTGGTGTGTTTGTCCATCCATCTGGTGCTGAAAAATCTCTGAGAGATACTATTGATGAGCTGAGAAAGTACCATGGAGACAAACAAGGGAAGAAGTTTCGGGTTTGGGCAGATCAAGTCCTGTCAACAAACCCTACTCCAGGGACATGGATAGTAAAGTTTGATAAATGGGAGGAAACTGGTAAAAGCCTTTTTCCTAAAAACTGCATATCATCTATAACTCAAAAGCCATGAGAATGTTATATACTGTTTCTCACTTGCAGGGGACGAACGTAGAGGCTGCACAACGACTGTCAAATTCAGCTCAAAGGTATGAGATAGTGTAATTAGAGTAGCTAGCTCCTGGAGTTTTGTTGATGGATGGGTATTGTGGAATGTGCAGAAAGGGGAAGAAGGGTTATCGTGGGAACATGTAAAGCAAACATGGTTGGAGGAATCAAAGGACGATAGTAGCTGGATCATCTGAATCTACCAATCTCTCTACAGATAAAGACTTCTTCTCTTTCCCCTCTTATGATGTCTTCCATAAACATTGGATCTAGGGGATAATAAAACACACGAGATCCAATATCTCAAAAACTCGTCTTTATCTATGATCCATATCTCTAAGTTATCTTTGTTTTCTTGAACTTTTCTTTTGGAAATGAACAAGTCATATATAAAGTTAATTTTTACTAATCCAAATGATTATAATTTGCAATATTTACGAATCCATACAACTTATGGCTCTACCTAACATTGATGTCCAAACCTTCCACGTTTTTGTTTTATTTATTGATTAATTTTATACTTTTTTTTGTTATTTATGAAGTTTCTAATCTTTATAGTATTATTTCAGAGTCACTTTAAAGAATATTACATAATATGTCGTGGAAACAAATAACAAATTAAAAATATTCATTAGGGTAAAACTGAAAATACGTGTAATTTTTATTAAGGATAAAATTGGAAATATATGTAATCAAACAATTAGGTTATAATAATTTAAATATTGAGATTTAAATGATAAAAAATATAGTTATATATTTAATTTCGTTTTTTTCAAATATCTTAATTAAAAAAATATTTAAAACTAATTTTAAATATAATTTTATTTAGAAACAAAATTAAAATAATTATAAAAATCAAATATGTTAATATTTGATTTATCATTTACAACAGGATCCTAATTTATCTCTCTTTTTAAATTTCACAATATTCAATTTATATTTTTTTCC
The DNA here is from genome assembly GCA_900406315.1 of Biscutella laevigata subsp. laevigata. Classification (NCBI taxonomy): domain Eukaryota; kingdom Viridiplantae; phylum Streptophyta; class Magnoliopsida; order Brassicales; family Brassicaceae; genus Biscutella; species Biscutella laevigata. The sequence goes on from OVAU01001863.1 coordinate 12,387, forward strand.
AATATATAGTATAATTACTATAATTTAAATATAATTTTTAGTATATGATAATTATGTTCTACATAATATTTCTTCTCATACAGATTAATTACAATAATTTAAATATAAGTGTTAGTATTGGATTTTTAGGTACATATATAAATCTAATAAATATAACAGTACACCAATTTATATTAATATTAGATTTATGTTTTTAGCATAAATAATTTTTTAAATAATTTTTTATCAAAAAATCATTTAAAATTTATCTTCAATACAATGGTTAGACGGGTTAATCAAACAGGTAAAATCATGATCCATAAAACAAAAAATTATATAATTAAATAAATGTACAGAAAATGATTTAGTATTATTTATTAATCACACATATATTTTTAAAAATATAGTTTTCTATAAAATTATAACATAAAACACATCACCCCGCATATACATATAATACGGTTCACTTCTAGTCTCTATAATAAAATAAAACAGTACCGTGTTTAATTTGTTGGAAAGAAGTATTGTTATTAAATGAAGAACAAACACCACGAGGATCATCTGTCATCACAATACTTCCCTTCCTCGAAACTATTGAATCAAGCTTTTAAATTAAGAAAGATTAGTTCACATAACTTGTTTAGTACTTTGTGAAACTCACTCAAAACACAAAGCTCTCAATCACTCTCAAATCACAGTTTGAACATTGACAAACCTTTATTTATAGTTAAAGTTCATCTTAGCTATCCTAATCCTATTAGAGACAGGAAACTACGCATTCTTTTTCCTATAAATCTATGTCTTTATCTTAATCTTGTTATAACTACCAAGATTAAGATAAACCTTTATCGACCTTATCTTGCTTAATTAGATCAACAGAAACTCCGATCTCTCATTGTAGTTAGTTAAGAGAACAAAGCGAAGATGGAGACCTCAGGTGGGTTTATGGCAGTCTTGGCCGTCTCAGGTAGCGTCGTGCTCCTTGCTTCTCAGTTTCACAAGCGTCTCCTCTCTCATTATATGGACAAGTTCGAACCTCAATGTGTCGATGTCAAAGCTAAGGAGAAGAAGGTGAGATTTGCAGATGATGTGATCGAGCCTTCAGGGAACAACAAAGAGTATCGCCGGATACATCATATATCCAAATCGGAGGAATATAGAAGAAGAAGACGCGCGCAACAAACGAGTCAACTTCTATAGCAAGTCAACATTCAAGATTTGTATTTCTTTTCTTTTAAATAATTGTCAATATTGGGTTCGATTGGTAAAACCGCATCACGGCGAAAATAAAATAAAATTGCATAAAAAATTTTGCAGAAT
>OVAU01001864.1:0-13684 GCA_900406315.1 Biscutella laevigata subsp. laevigata
AACACAAGATCAGTTCATTCAGGCATTTTATCAAACACTTCAGATAGCACTAGGTAAAACTCGTTTTGGTCACTTTTTTGGACAGGATCGGGCAGCCTTGGTCGATCCTTGTGGTCAATTCTGGCTTCTAGTTAAATGGTCAACTGGTCAACTCTGCAATGTTGACTTTTCTTCACTTTGCTCCTTTTGCATCCTTTTTTACCCAAAATGATCATGTTTCTTGCCTAAGTCTTCTTCAACACCTAAACACATGAAATGCAATGCAAATACAACCTAATTGGACCTAAATGCATCCTAAACTAATTAAAACCGAATGAAAACAAAGCTTAAAAGGTGACAAAAACCACACTTATCAACTCCCACAAACTTAACATTTGCTTGTCCCCAAGCTAAGCAAAATATTGGTAAAGGGAATAGGTTTGAAAACAAGACGGGAATCAAATTGTAGGGTAGAACAGCTAAAAGACTCTAAAAAGGTGTGTCATCATCTACTTGGTTATGTTAATATTCGGTTTTCCAAGATTGCTAGCAAACAGCTAAAAGACTCTAAAAAGGTGAGGATTAAAATCATTATTTAGTACTCATAATCAATGAAAATGGAAAGATACTAGAGATATTATTTCACATTGGAAGTTTGAAGAGATCCTTAGTAATATATAAGAGATATGAGTCAATCCACTCATTGGCAATTGGTATTGAGTTGGAAACCCATAGAAATTAACATGGTATCAGAACGCGATCCATACGACCCAACCCGATCCATTATCGTTGCGAACCAAAACTGGTCAATCGTTCCTTGCTTGAAGTTTCGAGATCAATGGCAGAAGACCTATCATCTCGAGGGGCGTATTAAAGATATTATCCCACATCAAAAGTTGGAAGAGATCTTTAGTAATATATAAGGGATATGGGTTAATCCACTCATTGCAAATTGATTTTGAGTTGGAAGCCCATAGAACTTAATACAAGAAACATCGTCAATAGTGACCAAAATTAGTGATGATGTCTTGTCCTAGCTAAATAGCGACTCTTTAGCATGTACATTTAGTCGATCAACGGTAATACAACAAGACTTAGCGAGGAAACAACGACATCACTGTTAGTATCCTTGTCGCCGTGACACATATGCGACGATACAAAAGATTGTTGCCAAAAAGTCACAAAAGGGAGGTTTCATCTGTGATTCAGAAGCGCGAGACACAACTCTCACAACTCAACCATCGACCGAAGAAAGTTGGGTCTAATCTTGCGGGCTGACGATCCGAGAAAATGACAAAACTATGAGGAGTTATGTACTTGATGTGTATGTATTTTGATGGTTTTGACTATCAGTTGTCATTCATTTTGTGCTAGTTTAGGATGCATTTTAGAGTATTTGGCATTTCAGGGACAAAGGAGACCAAGGTAGCATTATGGAGCATTATGGAGCATTATGGAGCAATATAAGAGTGGAATATGGCTAAGTCCCGGACAGAGCAGGTGCGCTGGGCAAGGCCGCCGGTCAAGCCAGACCGGCGCGCATCAGACAGGGAGATGCATACAGAGAGAGTGCGCCGGCCAACCCCGCCGGTCAAGCCTGACTGGCGCACACCCAATAGAAACCCACGGAAGAAGCTCGCCGGTCACGTGCAACGGTCTGCACAGACCGGCGAAGATCAGACATATAGTTACAAAAGAAGGCCACCGGTCAGGTGCACCGGTCTGCACTGACCGGCGGAGACCCCGACGAGAGAGAAACTAATTTCCTTATTTTATGTTTGTTTGGCCAAGTATAAAATGGCTCAAGTACTTAAACCCTAAATACACGTTTTTACTTTAGTTTTCTTAAGTTTTAGAGTTTTAAATCTGAGTATTCTCAACTCTCTTGTGTGAGAACTACTTGGTATTTACCTTTTGCAATTTTATTTCCAGTTTGTTTTCTTTGTTCTTGTTGATTGCTATTGATCTCTATTCCTTTTAATCTTCATCCCTCTCACAAACCATGCCTAGAAATTCTCTAAGTGTTCTAGGTATGAGTTGTGAGTTAGTTCTCCATAACTTATGGATTAGGGTTAGGAATAAGTTAATTTAATTATTAGGAATGGTTTATAGATGAACAATTAAATATCCTCAATTTGTTCATGAATTTAATGCTAATATAGGAATAGCTAACATAATTTAGATCATAGGAATTTTATCGCCTGAGATGTGTTCGATGAAATTCTTGAGCTAAATGAATAGGTTATTAATCAATTCTTTCCAAGAGATTGTTTAAGCTATTGATTGATTGTTGAATTGAGTTATGTTTAATGCTTCTTAATCATGTTTTATTGCCAAGATATTTGTGTAGTAGCATGTTAGGAAAGGGGTTTCCATCACGAGAGTGAGTTAACCTTAATTTGAAATTCTTAGACATACGATAAACCTGAATGAGTGAATTAAACCAGACTAGCATGAAAATGACTGCCTATTTCGATTGCCTTGATCTATGAGTTGCTTTTATTTCTGAATTAATTAAAAATCGAATTTGTTGCTTAGGATTGTTAGTGACAGAACAAACCATTTATTTAATCTAGACTTAGTGAATCCAATATAGAACTTATGAGTTACTTCCCTCATGAGTTGGTTCGACAACTTAGATCACTCAACCTCTTACTACAACATTGATAAAACCTGAACAGGATAGAACACTGCACACCAAAAATCATTTTACCAGTAGTCTTTTCCTAGTTAATCGATTTCTTAGTACTTCTATTTTAATTCTAAAGAAGAAGAATCAGATTTATAGAAAGAACTATTTGTCTAGGAACAACTTTTTTAAAGTTATTGTCTAGACTTGCAAGTTTTGAAAGAATAGCAAATTTTGGGTGGTGTATTACACAAAAGCCCCTAACTGTTCAATTTCTAACTAAAGCAAATAACCCATTTTCTTTTTTCTCTTTTTATTATTTCTTTCTTCTTTTTTCGGTTGGTCTTGTTTTTTTATTTAATCATTTCTATTTACTTCCTTTTTTCTCTCTCTTCCTCTCATCACTTTTCTTTATTCTCTCTATATTTTACCATTTTTTCTATAATTGACTTATATGTGGTCAGTTCTCTTTTTCAGTAATAAATGGTCACAATTACAATTCACTCATATATGGTTAACAAATTGTGTTCGGTTTAGTAAGTTCATTAAAAAATACTAACAAAGTACTAAAAAGGTATTCAAAGTATTAACTACGATGATAATTTCATATATTTTAGTTCATTGATTCGTGGTCACATACCATAGAGTTATGATCATGGTGCTACAACTACACGACGTGTTTTTGTGACAACCATGATATCTAAGATTTGTGAACGGTGTTTTGTGGTTATGATATTATTTTTTTAACCATAAAATTCTCGAAATGCATCTTAAATTATTGGGAAAAAAGATATTCAACTTCTCTAACTACAATTATCTTTGATTCTCAACCAAAAATTGTTTATGTCTCTGAGTAGTGATCACGCAAGAAAGAAACAAAGAAAATAGAATATTCAAGAAGAAAGAGAATATATTTCCTTAACTTTAACATTTACCAACAAAGCAAACTTGATTTGTAACTATATAGCTTACAACCATTAGATCAAAATGTTGACACCCACATCTAATGGCTCATATTAAAACGATTTTATAACTATCCAATGACAAAGCAAGACTAATCCTTTTCTAACTGGAATAACCATAGCCGTACGATCTCTCATCTATACTTTAATCCAACGGTTAAGAAAAGAGACAAAACTTGTTATGCCAATTTTGCTCAAGGCTAAGCTCGTCTTTTCGCCATCACTCCCTTTTTTTGTTTACTCATCAAATAACTCACTTTTGCTAACTTCCAATAAAGTGTTAAACTAGACAATTTCTTTTTAAAACTTGTCAATATAGACAAATGGCTCTAAAAGAAATGGATCAGTTTAGGATGTCTCGGCCTCAAACCGATTTCTTACTCTTTTCCTAGTCAAAACTCAAAATGCCAGAATAACTAATCAACTTAAAATCTGACTTAAACAAATTAATCAGTTAAGATAGCCGATTCAAAATATATTTATCTAGCGTAATCGATTTTTTTTGTCGGAATATATGCAATATGAGAACTCGATCTCGGGTAGTAATACAACGACCGCACTAACACAAAACACTAGGCTACATGTTCTAGTTATCTAACGTAATCGTTTAGGCAGCATAGCTATTGTTATGAATACAAATATATGAATGTTTACAAATAACATTTACATTTAATATTTTAGTGTAATAAATTCTTACATATTATAATTTTTTATTCTCTTATAAAAAGATATGATTTTTTCTTGTAAAGACATCACATAATAACACACAAAACATGTATAAGAATCACAAAATACTATATTCATCTCAATTGATCTTATATTAAGTGATCATAGATTTGATTATTTAATATTTTCATAACAGTTTAATAGATTATGTTAGGCTTGATCAAGCATCCTTTTCAGAATGATTTGGTATAGATTACCAGAATCTAGTCTTTTGACCCTAAAATCTTCTCACAGTTTATAAACAAGGTCTTGACTGTAACATCTTGGTTGGTTCGATGAGCACATGACACCACCCTAATTACCGGCACTAATAGCTCAACTAGTTTAAATGCAACGGTTACGGTTGTGGTTGTGGTTGTTGGCGATAGTTGTTTATAATATTATAAAACGATTTGAATGATTGGTTTAATGATTGTAAACGAGTGCTTCATCATGATCTCTATGACTGATATAATAGCGGTTGTAATAGCGGCTAAACAAAATATAGAAAATAAATACAATATATATATAATTAGAAAAGTATTAAAAACATGATATTATGATAGTGCATTAACTTAACAAAGTTATATATAATTATAAATAAGAATTTCATTTGAAAACTTGATTAACCATTTTAAAAATTCTCCTTTTTAGAAATCCTAATCCACTTCAAACACAATAAGATCAAATATTTTCATTATTATTGTATATTAGAATTTTGAGTTGCAACATGTTTTATAAAAGTAGAATCTCTATAAACTAATACTCGATAAATTAATAACCGAGTATATTATTCATTCATAACTTTTAATTTATTTGTTTTATATGATTGATTTCTTGATATTTTAGATGAAAATTTATTTTAAACATGGAAATTTTTTAAAAAATATATTCTAAAATAATATGAAATAGTATAATAAATTTCTTATTTTAGTAAAAATTACAAATTTTAAAATATTATGAATTTGATAAACTTATATAAACTAAATAAGAAATTTTAATTTATTAATTAATTAATACTTCTCAAAATTAATAATTTTAATAGTTCCACTATTAATAATTTAATAGAGGTTCTATTGTATATATGAGTATTTATTTTATTATATTTAGATGACTTTGTTGTTAATATTATATAAAGATATTATTAATATTGGTTTTCCTTTTCTAAAATCTTAATATCCCGCAATCGGCCACAGGTGCAAACGCTTGCGATAATGAGCTTTTGAATTTTAGCAATTTAAGATGATTCCAAACTGTACAAAGCGATTCGTATGATTGACACATATCGCTATAAATGAGAATCGCCCACAAACACTCAATTTACGGGTGGTTGCAGGTGAGACAATCAACTCGGATAAAANCTGTACAAAGCGATTCGTATGATTGACACATATCGCTATAAATGAGAATCGCCCACAAACACTCTATTTACGGGTGGTTGCAGGTGAGACAATCAACTCGGATAAAAAAAATTAAATGCTTTTCACTATAATTAAGAAAAAAGGTATTGTACATACTCAGAGTAGAAATACATAACAAAATAGCTCATTCTAGAAGCATCACATAAACTTGAAATAGTTCGATTCACATTATGCACTCTAGTATACCTATATACTTTGTTTTCTTTTGTTTTCTCAATCTTATTATACAAAGAAGTATACAAACTCACGAATGGCTTTCCTTTTTTTTGTTTTGGGTTCAGTTTTCGTCGTAGTAGTAAGGCAGAATTTGAGTTCTCACAGACAGAGGAATGGTGACATTATGCAGGGAGTCACTCCAAGTCAAGCTACCAAAGTAGTAACCTGTGTTGATTTTGTGTGTTGTCGAGACTCTGACTTTAAAAGATACCTTTTTGATCGTAGAGTTGAACACTAGCGACTCTGGCGTCACAGTCACTTGAACGCCCAACGGAGGTTCAACAGCTAGCTTGTAGACCGAGTTGATTGGTCCAACATTAGTGAGTGTTCTTGTGAGAGTGACTTCGTCTTTGAGGTTTGGGATTGTGATAGAAGGCAAGTTGAAATCAAGAACAGATGGTCTAGGATTCGAACAGATGGTTCCTTTACCGACAAGCTGAGATATTGATGACTCGTTGTAATCAACTGAGCACATGTAGAGAACATAGTCATCTAGTCCCAAGTCATAGACAAGACCTGGTTCTGCAGCTTTCTCTGGATTCACAAGACCTCCACCATAGTCGAACGGATCAGCTAGCTTCCGAGGTGACCCTTCTGCAAATATCTGCTCTCCAAATGGATCTGTTCTCCAAGCTGCAGAGCAAAGACAAGAGAACTCATAAGATAAGTACGTTCTAGTGGAGCTAATATTAGATTATAGAAAGGGTAATTCTTATTGATCAATAGGGTACGTCAAGAATGTTGACACTATATATGGAAACTATACTAATCATCTTCTATAGTATTATTTCAGAATCATTTAAAAAATAATAATATTTAAATCAATAAAATATTACATGATAAGTCATTATAAAAAGATAATTTAAAGAACAAAATAAAAAGGATAAAATCGAAAAGCTGTGTAATGTTCATTAAGGGTAAAACNCGAAAAACTGTGTAATGTTCATTAAGGGTAAAACTGGAGATATATGTATAAAATTTTAATTGAGAATTAAATATTTTTTCACAAGAAAATATTTTTAATTTTAAAACGAATTTTAAAAATCAAACTATATAATATTGTATTTATCATTTTCAACAAGATACCTAATTTACCTCTCTTTTTAAATTTCACAATATTCAATATAGATTTTTTTTGTCCAATATAAAGTATAATTACAATAATTTAAATATAATTTTTAGTATATGAGGATTATGTTTTACATAGTTTTATCTTCTCATATATACAAATATTTTAACCTACATCTAAATCCAAATATATATTAATTTACTATATCATAAACTATACATATCTTTTGTGTCAACATATATATATATATTATGAAAATATACAAGATATACACATTTTTTATCCAATAAATTGTATAATTACAATATAACTTTTAGTATATAAGAATTATATTATACATAATTTTATCTTCATATATATATATATATTACATCTCTATAATATTATTTTAGAATCGCTTTTATGAATATAAAATAATATCATTAAAAATTATACTATATGTCATTTGAAAAATCAATTTAAAGAACAAACTAAAAATCTCAGGGTAAAAATGAAATAAATATAATTTAAAATGAAAATTAGATATTTTATCAAAATAAATCTAATAATATTTAACTAAAGATAAAAAAAACTGTTATATAATATTTTCTATAGATAAATCTAAAAATAAATACAATAATATTTTAATATTTCAAAAAGTATATAAATTCAAATATATTTCGAAACTTGACCAAAAATACAACTTTTTCCAAGATATATATATATATATATATATATATATATATCTAACAAAATTAGAATAAAAAATAATGATTATCTTATTAACCAATAAATATATATAGTTTTGGAATTTTTTCCAAGACAAATATAATAATATAATTCAAAATTTATTTTTAAAAAAATTGTACATATAATAAATATAAGAAAGATAACAGTAAATAAAATTATATTATATTAATATTTGAATTTATTTTTTTAGCTAGAAATGTCCTTTTAAACAATTTTTATTTGAAAATCATTAAATTTTTTATCTTCACAACAATGGTCAAACGAGTCAAATCATAGTCTGAATTCATTTTATAACTAATATTATTATTATATTCAAAGTTAATCATAACAAATTTACAGAAAATTATTTATTAATATTTATTAATCACATATTTAATTTTTAAAATATAATTTTCTATTAAATTAAAATATCGTAACATTATAATTTAAGAATACATCACCCCGCATATAATGGAGGTACAAATCTAGTAATATATAGAATAAATGTAATCATATATNGGGGTACAAATCTAGTAATATATAGAATAAATGTAATCATATATATTTATATCTCTAATAGCTAATTTGATTGGTGAAGAACAAGAGAACCTGTAGTGACTATGGCTGATCTAAATGCAGCCGGAGACCAATCACGGTGCAGAACTTTGAGTAGTGCAACAACTCCTGAAATCGTAGGAGTCGCCATTGATGTTCCTGACAAGAAAATGAATCCTCGGTCGTTGAAAGTGGTATTGGGTGTTGTAGCAGCTAATATACTCACTCCCGGAGCTGCTATATCTGGCTGCATCCACATGATTTGATAGCATTTAAAGCGTGGTCTAATCTGTTGGGTCTGGAACTAAAAGGGAACATGTTAAATATTTTGACATACTTTGAGGATCGCAGCTGAAATCGGATTAGGCCCTCTTGATGAGAAAGTTGCAACCTTTGTACCAACTGGTTGTCCAATGAGTGTCCTAGAAGGTTGTATCTTCGCAACAGGAGATCTACGAGCAACAAGTCCAAGGAAACAACAAAATTGTTCGTTGATGTAAAGCTCAAGTTGTTAAGTGTAAATAGCCATACCTATTGGAACGTATGTAAAGAAGTATCTCGGTCCCAAGCTCGTAGTCAACAGCTACACAAGGGAAATCATCTAGACATGGTTGGAGAGTGTAGCCTGGATTTCTTGCAACGATCACACCAAGACCACTGGCCCTCTTCACATAACGTGCGGCTCTTGATGCAGAGGCACTGAAAGGTGATGATGTGAAACACAAGACGACTTTCCCCGCCATTGTATGATTGGGATTTAATAGAAGACGCTCACAATTACTGCATTACAAGAAGTTCTTGTCAAGAACCCAAAATTGAATTAAGAGACATTGAAACTCAACAAGATTATTTTGATATTACCCATNAGTTCTTGTCAAGAACCCAAAATTGAATTATGAGACATTGAAACTCAACAAGATTATTTTGATATTACCCATCAAAACTTCCGTTGTTGTTCCCTGGATTCTCTGGGTAAACCATGCTAGTGAAACCAAGTTCTGGACCTGTGTACATAGCTTGACCCTACAATATTAATGGACAAACCCAAAACATAACACAGATCATTAAGAAATTTGCAGAGTTCTTGTTTTGGAACACTTCAATATCTACAGAATATATGTCTGATTATTACCAATATAACTTTATTGTTCCCAAGTGAAATTAGTGTAGCAAAGGACCGGTCTAGAGTAGTTGCAGCCACTGTTATGATCCAAGGAGCCAAGTTTCCCACAGTCTGAGCAGCTGGGCCTGCGTTACCACCCGCACAAACTACTGTAATACCCTTCAAAACTGCATGAAACGCACCAGTAGCTACCCCATCCCGTACATCGGTTTCAGGGTACAGAGGCTCAAAGCCTAGAGAAAGAGACATGATATCAACACCGTCATGAATCGCCTCGTCCATTGCTTTCAAGATGTCTGCGGATGAGCAGATCGGGATGTCAAGAACATCAAGATACCAACAAGTCTTGTACACTGCTATTCGAGCATGTGGTGCACCACCTCTCACAGTACCTCCGGCTAGTCCCTTGTAGCTCCTACTAGGCACATAAGAACCGCCTGCTATGGTTGCCACATGCGTCCCATGACCGTTATAGCCTCTAGGAGAAATGAATTCAAGTGAGTCTGTAGAGTTGAAGCTTTCGTTCTCCGCAAGAAAAGCATCCATAAAATACTTGGCTCCTATGAGCTTTTTGTTGCAGTTAGAAGAGTTGAACATCTCTCCTGATTCACACTCTCCTTTCCAGTGGCTCGATACTGGCCCAATCCCATTGTCGTTGAATACTTCAGATTCTGGCCATACTCCTTTAGCCACACACAATAGTTTAGTCATTGAGACTTAAAGACAGAGCCATGGAGGAATCAATATTTGTATACCTCATACCTGTGTCAATAACACCGATGATAATTTCTTCACCCATATTTGTATCATTTAGAAGATTCCTCGGATTAGCAGCAGAAACGCCTAAGTAATCCCAAGTCCGAGTTGTTGCTAGCTTGTAGAATCTATCCGGTATGACATGAACAACTTCAGGTAAATCTGTTTCCAAAAGAGCATTAACAATGAAAAGAGAATCAGATTGGCTTTGAGACAATCAAGATACATCAAGTAAATATGTGTCTGGTTCTTGAGAAGGCCAAGAAAATGTGAGACTATGACCCGCAATTTTCTCGGCTTGTGACTTGGTTAGCTTGGCTGCGAACCCTGAGAAGCCATGTCTGAAACTATGCACCATTAATTCATGTGCATCATCTTCACTGCAACATGAATGACAAAACAAAAAGCGAGAATCATGAGTATACAAACTGAGACACTATTACAAAAAGGAAAAAAACTACCCTTTAGTTACATACTTTCCAAGAAGAGAACACAACATCTGACGATGAGATTTCGTGACAAACTCAGGATCATCATGCTGCTTCTCACCTAAATACANATCTTCACTGCAACATGAATGACAAAACAAAAAGCGAGAATCATGAGTATACAAACTGAGACACTATTACAAAAAGGAAAAAAAACTACCCTTTAGTTACATAGTTTCCAAGAAGAGAACACAACATCTGACGATGAGATTTCGTGACAAACTCAGGATCATCATGCTGCTTCTCACCTAAATACACTATATGAACCTATTGAGTATCACGAACATAACCAGCTTTATTAGTCTATGGTAGTCTCTAATAATATTTTCTTGTAAATGTATGACATTATATACCTTGCTCTCAGCATCAGCTCGCGCCACCAAACTTAGTACAACACTTAGTACCAGAAGAATTGATGTTATATGATTCATCCTTCCAAGAAGAAAAGAGAGATGTAATATTGTTGGGGACTAATATTCAGATAAAGCTTAAGCATTTATATAGATGCTGCCTTGAAGATGAGTTCGACCAAAGAATGTTTCTTATTTATAAATTTTATAAGTTTTGCTTGTTTGAATCTCCAATGTGTCATCTCAGTCAGAAGTAAAACAAAGCTATTAATTTAATCTCTCACACAATGTCTGAAGAATACATCAAAAGTTGTGTGATTAGTCAACTAAACTATAGTTTATTGCAATAGATAGAACACAAAAAAAACTCAACAGAGCAATGAGAGTATCGATTTACCTCAATAAAAAATGGTCAAAGGTTTGCCTCAACAAAAACTTAACAAAGGATTTTATATGTAGTCTATTATACATTTGGTATCGATTTGAGTATATCGTCAAGAAACACATACGTAATCTCTTCGAGATAGTTCTAATTGCTTTTAAAACTATTTGCAAAATCTGGTTAGTTTAGCTAATTAGTTGTGTTAAGTATTCTTGCCTGAAAGTAAAGAAATCCGAAAGAACATCATCATCAACAAGAATTTTAAAATCAAAATAGCTTGATCGTGTTTGGATTTAAACAACACATTCCAATTAATTAATAAATAAATCTAAAAAACATTAAAGAGATGCAAATTAATCGTTGTGTAACAATTAAGGAGGAATTATGGACTCGAAGCAATGAACTCCGTCACACTTGGCAAAACTTTCTTTAATGTCTTCTTCTCCTTCAAATCGACATGAACAAGACCGGAGGGAGACGACGAAGCAGAGGAGCCGCCATTGGAAGATGATTCAGTCCTAACTTTATTCTTCATAATCTGTATGAGCAAGAAGTCGACCATACTGAATAATGTATTCATGATTCTATAATCTAAACTACTCTTTTTTTTCTTCTTAATTCGTGAAACTATGAAACGTTTTTGTGAGTTATTTTGGTTGTGGCGAAGAAAAGAAGAGAAAATAGGGTTTGTTTATATAGAGAATAAAGTTGGTTTAATTTTCCTTTTTCCTTCTATCTTTCCTTTTTATTTCTTACAATGAAACAGAATAAAAGGAAAATAGGAATTAAAAAGATTAGACAAAGGATTTAATAAAATCGATAAATTAAATCACTAACAACATCATCATGTTATCTCTATATTATAGTATTATTTCAAAATCAATTTAAGAAATTAATATTTAAATCAATAAAATATTACATGACTAGAATTGTACCCGCATTATATACGGGTGATATTTTTTAAAATATATAATACTACGATATTTTAATAGTATGAAGAACTATATTTTAAAAATTAAATATGTGATTAATAGCTAATACTGAANCATTTAAATCAATAAAATATTACATGACTAGAATTGTACCCGCATTATATACGGGGTGATATTTTTTAAAATATATAATACTACGATATTTTAATAGTATGAAGAACTATATTTTAAAAATTAAATGTGTGATTAATAGCTAATACTGAATAGTTTTCTGTAAATTTATTTAATTTTATAATTTTTTATGTTATGGATCATGATTTTATCCATTGTTAACTCGTGTGAACATTGTATTGAAGATCAAATTTTAAATAATTTTTGATAAAAAATGTTTAAAACATAAATCTAATATTAATANCCATTGTTAACTCGTGTGAACATTGTATTGAAGATCAAATTTTAAATGATTTTTGGNAATTTTAAATAATTTTTGATAAAAAATGTTTAAAACATAAATCTAATATTAATATAATTTGGTTAACTGTTATATTTATATTTATATATGTACATAAAACCAGTATTAAAACTTATACTTAAATTATTGAAATTAATATATGAGAAGAAAAAATTATGTAGAGCATAATTATCATATACTAAAAATTATATTTAGATTAACTTACCAAAAAAAAAATTATATTTAGATTAAACTAATTATACTATATATTGGACAAAAGAAAAATCTAAATTGAATATTGTGAAATTTTAAAAGAGAGAGACATTAGGATCTTGTCGTAAAGGAAAAATCAAATATTAACATATTTGATTTTTTAATTATTTTTAAATTCATTTTTAATTAAAATTATATCTAAAATTCCTTTTTTTAATATTTTTCTGAGTAGGATATTTAAAAACACAAAATTAAATATATAACTATATTTTTTATATTTTAAATCTCAATATTTAAATTATTATAACCTAATTATTTGATTATATATATTTCCAGTTTTACCCTTAATGAAAGTTACATGTATTTCCAGTTTTACCCTTACTGAATATTTTTAATTTGTTATTTGTTCTAATGGCATATCATCTAATATTTCACTGATTTAAAGATTACTTTCTTAAAAGTGACCCTTAAATAATACTATAGAGATATGTCATTGTAAAAAATAACTAAAAAAACAAAATAATCATATTTATTAAGGATAAAATTGGAAATCTCTGTAATTTTCATTAAGGGTAAAATTGTAAATATAAGTATAAATTTTAAATTGAAAATGAATTTAAAAACGATTTTTTTAAATAAAATTTTAATTTAAAAACGAATTTTTAAATAAAATTTAATTTAAAAACGAGTTTTAAAATAAATTGAAAAATCTAACTATTTTAATATTTGATTTATCTTTTTCAAC
>OVAU01001865.1:0-13681 GCA_900406315.1 Biscutella laevigata subsp. laevigata
ATCTAAATCTAGAATATAATTTTTTCATAAAATACTCTTTTAACAAAATTACAAAGATTTTATCCTAAAAATAGATTCCTTTGATTTTTTGCTAGATATTGTATTTACTTGAATATAAATATAAATAATTAGAAAAGATAAATACAAATTTTTAACCAATCCAATTAAAGTAAATATTTTTTATAATAAAAAGTTATTTACAATTTTAAAAAATAAATGACGAAAATTTTATCTAAATCATATAATTTTTCATAGAATACTATTTTTTTAAAATTACGATGTTCTACAATTATGTTTTTTTACATTACAACAAAAAAAAAATTACGAAGGTTTTATCCTAAAAATAGCTTCATTTTATTTTTTGCTAGATATTATATTTACTTGAATATAAATATAAATAATTAGAAAAGATAAATACAAATTTTTAATCAATCCAATTAAAGTAAATATTTTTATAATAAAAAAATTATTTAGAATTTTTAAAAAATGATTGACGAAAATCCTTTTGTTTTATGTGTTCAGTTTTCACACCCGAACAGTTGGCAGAGAAATACAGCAATGTCGACATTCTTGATTTATTGTGACATTTTCTTTATAGGTGTGTAGTGTGTTATATTTATTTGTTTGAATATGACTATTCTTCTGTTATAGAGAAAGTGGAGCTGAGTCTGTTAAAACTTCTCATTTTGTTGTATTGGTGTATGTTTATGTTTATGTTAAAGTTCTAAATAACGATGATTTTCAGTTGTTTTTCAAAATATAGATCCATGTCGCATTTATTTTTATTTCAATTTGATCTAAATCAACCTATATAACTTGAAATTCAAATTTTTGTTTGTATCCGTTTCCAAATTTTACAATTTTTCCACCACAATACTCAAAAGCTACCTCAAAATATTTAATTAGTTATAAATATTTTCGAGCTCTAAAAACATTAACTATTAACAATGCACATTTTTCTATATTAAAATCATAACACTTATACCATCTCACGTTAAATTAAATAGATTTCTAAATTTAGATAAATCAAACATGAAAGATAGATTTAACATGAGAAACACAAATTAGGCATTTGAGAACAATTCAACCACATATATGTAGCTTCTTGACCTTTTTAGATAACTTCACAATGATTTATTAGTCTTAGCAAAATGTAGGGGTGATCAATCGATTATTAGGTTATGGTTATTCAGGTCTCGATTTTTTTTTACTTTTTAAATATGTTCATTTGGAAATAAATTTTATATCGGTTCGGGTTGTTCATGTTTCAATTTTTTTCCTTTCTTTAAATATGTTCATTTGGGAATAAGATTTATAGCGGTTTGGTTATATAGGTTTCAATTTTTAAGTTTTTCAGAAAACATGTCTGTTTGAAAATGATTATATGTTGGTCGTTTTCAGATTTGATTTGGTTAAGTTTTACATAAAATTGTAGTGTATAAAATAAACATAAAGAATATATTTAAAATATATTTAAACATATTTAACAATACATTTCATTAATATATATAAATTTAATTACTTTTGGTTAAGCTATTCAATTTTATGGAATTCGGGTTCGTTTGAAAAATTAGGATTGAATTTTTTTGTATCTATTTAGGTTTTTACAGAATTTGGTTTGGGTTCAGTTTGATCAATTTTGACTTAATTTGATCAATTTTGATTCAGTTCGATAATTTTGCATACCCTAGAAAAATGAATATGTGTATTTTTCAATAATTTTCAAATACTTAGATATATTATCTACATAAAAAGGGAATATTAAGAGACAATAATCCGAAGGAGAAAAAACAGCATAAATATAAATACGTATTAGGAAATAATAAAGAGGGTGGGATTTCTGGCGAAAGAGAAGTATGAGAGAGAAATGATGAATATTGAGATTTAGATGAATTAGAAAAACCGAGTCAGATGATAAATTTTCACCTTACAGAGAAAATTAAATAAAAATGATAATTCAATATATACTAATATCTAATTAACAATCTTACATAAAAATAATATTTATTATCAAAACCTTAAAAATGATTAATAAAATTTATGCATTAGATAACTAAAGAGGATTACATAACATCAATATTTATCATATATATATATATATATATTTTCAAATTCATTGTACTAAACAAATTATTCGTGTTATAAAAGAGAATAATTTTAATATAAAAAGTAGTTTTTATTGAAAAAAATAATATTTTAATAACAACTAAATGAACAAAAATAAGGATATTGAATAGAAGCTTTTCGGTAAAATAAAACCAATTTGATCCATTTATAGAAAAAAACTTGAATATTGACTCAGTACAGCAACAACTTTTTTCAAGTTGTGCAAAAGTAATATATGAATCATCTCCTTTTGACTTGTCATTCAAATTCTTTACGGAAATTTATCATTTTTCTTAGGTTTTGGTATATGTATATTCTCCTTCAAATTTGAATATGTTGATTAGTATTATGAATTTGGTGAAGACAAAAGATTAATCATAATTTCTTCATCACGATTAGATTATAACTCTCATTTTTTTACTACACACAAATACAATAATTTTAAATTGCTTTCTATTAATATATAAATATTAGTTTAAATCTTATACCTAACGAAGAAAATTATTAAAGTTACTAAAAACTAATCCGCGCGTAGCGCGGGGTTTCCCTAGTTTAATTACATAAAATTTTCAAAATTAGAGTTCTCAAGTTTTAAATTTCAAATCTATCTTTAATAAATTTTAATGTAGTCAATATATATTTAAATACTTAAGCATAACATGAATTTCTGATAGCTCTTGTAATTCACGTATTATCTGAGTATAACATGAATTTATTTATTTTGAAATATTTTCTAAACCTAATTTAAGAAATAAATGATCTATACCTTTAAAACAAATTAAGCTTTTATTTTATGGTAGTGTGATCCTGTTTCTTTTAAAAAAAAAAGATTATCCATCATAGATTTCTAACCAATTCAAAGAGATATTCTTCATAAATTTGAGTAGTTTGATGAATCTAACACAAATTTTATAAGATACCATTGTCTAGTTTTACAAATGCTAATAAATTAACAAATACTAAGATTGCATATTGTTTTGCTTAATTTTTCTTCAAATCTATTCTATTAAAACATAATAAATCTACTTAAAAAAGTCACATTGGACCATTTCATCTATATCTTCATCATATGTCGAATACATACTTTTACAGTTTTATGAAATGAAAACTAAAATAGATAAACTCTAACCAAAACGATACTAAAAACAAAAGTCCTTCGGAGAATAGTTCCGTCTGATAGTACATGAAGTAATAAATACGACTTCTTGATAGTTTAATACTTTGGGAAATCTATTTTATCCCTAAAATCTTAGACAAGAGTAATGTATGATTCTTTTCTACAACCAGGATATCACATACATAAGCCACACATTCGAAGTCTTTGTCCGTGAATTCATCAAACCCCATATGAAATATAGTGTTGTACCAGAGATATTGTTCATGTACAACATTTTTAACACCCCCATTTTTATTAGCTGGCATAATGTGTTTATTTAGTACTATTTTCATAATAATCGAAGTAATAATTGATATTTCAAAACACTAAATGAATAGATACCGTCCAATATGTACTGAAGACTCTCGGCTGGTGATCGTGATTTTTAGCTGGAAAACCTAAAGGAACAATCAACATAATTTTTATCAATTGGATACATTAATTAAAAAAGAATATTATTTAAAGTAACATGATTTTTTCAGATTTTTTTACCACAAAATAAAATTTGATAATTTCTGCTGCGTACTGAATAACACTAACGTATTCAAATTCAACATGACCTTGTGTTGAGAGAAATATAAATAAACGATGTAGGAGTTCGTCCAATGGAAGAACGACATGCAAGAAAGAAAGCGAATCTTGGTATTTGTCATGCATAATATTCGGAGAAGTTGAAAACATCAAATTATTTTTATTGAGGAAAAATCTAAACACGGAGAAACTATTTTAACTCAAGAGACATAGTAAGTGATGTTCTTCCAAAATAATGACTTGCTAAAAAGAAAAAAACATAAACATAAACACCGATCAACATCAAGAAAGAATCTTATTCAAATTAGAAAACATAAGATATGTTGATTGTCCATAAATATTTTTTTAAGGAAACGTAAGATATGTTAACTGGAAAACAAAGATATCCAACAGATTATCAGAAATCGATGAGGTTTGTAGAGATAACAATGGTTGCATATGTGGTCATACGTATTTAAACACATTAGGTATATAAAGGTTACATAATGACGTTTCATTTAATAAACATTTAAATTGTTATTGTAAACATTCAATTCTAACTGAGAAAAAAAAAAAAAAAGGAAGTTCTAAGGTTAGAATAAGAAGCCCAAAAGTACTATTTTAAAATATTAAATAATTGACTTAATTATGCAATACACTATCGATTAAAAACTTATTGTTTTCAGATTTCTAAAATTTATTGCATAATTATTACACAATTAACACAAAACAAAGATGATGTGTGGATGAAGCTTACAATTCTATGTGGCATACCTATGAAGCCTCAGTGAGTTACTTTTATTAATATAGATCTTTATTTAAAGTTGTAAATTGTATGTTGTTTGATGCCTCATCAAAACTTTATCAGGAAAATTTATTGGCACAAAACCATGATAAAGAAAAAATAATACAACCACATGCATCATCATCATGATTCTCCCCCTCAGAGCATCATATTTGAGAGATACATCGTTTTGAAAGAGGCATTCCAGTTAGCTTATAAATTGAACCTTGAAGAACAAATTTGTTCATCTGAATATATTTTTCAGGTCACAGACTTCTGGTCTATAATATCCCGAAAATTAATATTTTATTTTCAAGGTCATTTATCTCAAATCATTTTGTTAAATATTATATACTCATTCTGTTCCTCAATATATGATGTTTAAGGATTTTTCACGTTGATTAATAAAATACAAAAACATCATTTAGTTTATCTATTTTTCATAAAAACACCATTAACTTCATCTATTCTAACCAATCAAAAATCATACATCATAATATTAATGGTTTTAAACTTTAAATTTTTGCATTGAAAATTGAAAACATCACTTAAAATGAAACAAAAATAAAAAACTTAAACCTCTTATATTGAGGAACGGAGGGAGTAAGAGTTTTAAACATTTTATTTTTGTTTCAATTTAAGTGATGTTTTCGATTTTCAATGCAAAAATTTAAAGTTAAAAACCATTAATATTGTACAGTATGATTTTTGATTGGTTAAAATAGGTGAAATTAATGGTGTTTTTATGAAAAAGAGAACTAAATGATGTTTTTGTGTTTTATTAATCAACGTGAAAAACCTTTAAACATCAAATATTGAGGAACATAGGGAGTATGATTTAAGATAACTCTTCAGGAGTTATAATGATGTTCAAATCCTATCACAACTTAGTAAAGTTTTCGAGAACATAATTGTGATGTCATTAATCTTTTAGGGATTATAGATTGTGGAATCCATGAGACGCTACTCAAGTCATGTATATATTGTCAGACATACAAAATGTTATTTTCTTGGAATTCACACTCGATACTACTTGAATTTTTGGTTCAATGTTTTTATTTTTTATACGGGCTTAACATAGAGAGTCTCTTTATCATATTTGACCAAAATTTACCTTTTCTACAATGATTCAGAGAGGTGGACTCATAATCGTCATTTACATAGTATGCTATATTATTTATCTTGTCAACAATTATATTTTCTTTGGTTCCTTTTCCACAATGACATGGTTAATCGAGATTTCTTTTATCAACTCATTTAGGTACTTGATTTTGTTATTAACCAATGTGAATAAACGTTTTAGAAGATTGATCCTCTTTTCAATAAATATTTGTATTGCTCATTTTTTTTTTTCGAAGATTTATTTTTGTTAGAACCAAGTAGTCTCACACGTTACTTACGTGTCATAGACTCTTTACATTATCCTTTATGAATATACTTCAATCAGAGCATTTCCAACTGGAGTTAGATACTTTTCTCTTAAAGATAAGTCCTGCCATTTGGGTAACAACATTTTCTATATGAATTATCTTTTGAATTTCATATTCAAATCGATTTTTACGAGGATTAGGTAACATTTTATACAATCTCACATCTGTTTATGTTCATCATCAATGCTTCTGGCGTTTATTTTGCAATATGTTATGAATAGTTTCCTTTGAACATATGAACTTCATGTTCAAGTTCAACTATTCAAAAGTTTTGCAATCTGTTGAACATAATTTTGAGGATTTTTATTTTCTATTGAAGTTAGATTCTCAAATTCTCCCCCTCAAGATGATGTGACTTTCAGTCTATTCATCTCGAATTGAATATCACTTTATTTTCAGTTGTTAGATTTCATATTCACATTTCACTCATAATTCGTCCATTATTCTAAATCGTTTAACCGTTTTGGAGGGTTTTGCTATTTTAGGGAGTTTAGCTCTTTTAGACCATTTAGCTCTTCAGGAACGTTTTAGCTTTTCTAGAGCGTTTTAGCTCGTCTAGAGCGCTTTAGCTCTTCTAGAATGTTTTAGCTCTTCTGAAACGTTTTAGCTCTTCTGGAGTGTTTTAACTCTTTATGGAGCCTTTAAGCTATTCTAAAGCGTTTTAGCTCATCTCTAGCGTTTTATACTATACTATGAGAGAACCCGCGCATGCGCGGGTATCGTTTTATATATGTTTTATTATATAAAAGAATTAGTTGAATTTTAATCAACTATTTTATATCATGTTTATTAATTTTAATTTTATGATTATAATAATCGAAATATTGTTCTTAAATATATATTTTGTTTGTTCTTACATCGATCATCTAAATTTATTGTATTACCTCTTGTTCTTTAAATAAATCATTTATGTCATGAAATAACATCTTATATATATATATTTAAAAAATATTATTCACCATATCACATCTCTTATGTAATTTAAAAATTTGTACTAATTTCTAAATTTTCAATTTTCATGTGAAGTATATGTAAAGGAAAGTCGTTTTGATTTGACACACTTTACAAATACATGATAATCAATGAAGTATATTTAATGGTAGCCAGTTAGTAACTAATAGGTAAAAAAAATAGTTTTTTACTCTCACATATCTTAATTTATACTATTTTTTGTTATTTACTTATCCATATTATACATAATTAATTATCTTTTTGTTATTATGAAAGTTTTTTGTGTATTATAATTTTATTTTTCTGTGAAACTTTTTGAGCCACTTTTTATCTCAATCTATAAATTACTTATTTTGTTTGTTTTAATATAGATTTATTTTTGTTAGTTCAAGAGATAAGTATTTTATTTAAATTTTATATTGTTTTATTTGTTTATGTTTCAAACTTAAAATTCTAAAATTAAGTAAACAATGAATTTCATTAATTAGTTTTATTAATTTATATTTTTATACTTAATAATAATAATTTTATATAAGGCTTAATTATAAAAACATTTGCAAATCAAATTCATGACCTCTTGAACTACACAATATATACTTAAACAAATTTTCACATTAAGTTTTTATTAACTAAAACACTTTTATATAATATAGCTATGATTTTTATAGGAAAAGGACGTGTGATGTGTGGGTTATTATTTTTTTGTTTTTTCTATATTTTTCTTTATTTAATTTCTATATTTATTTAACATATTCTCTATCATATATAAATATATTTTATATTATGTTAAAAAATTTATTATATAAATTTTTTATGTTGGACTCTACCAATTATATTAATCATAATTTAGTAATTGTTGTCATTCATTAAATGTTTGAACATAGTAATGTATTGGAAGCATCTACACAAACTTGTTTACGACTGGTTTGTCTTATAAATATGTTGCAAGAGCATATTTCAAACATACAAATTTGAACGTGATATAAGAATGAGAGAGACAATCAAGCTTACTCGTTTTAAGAGATTGATTGAGTTCACAATCTTTCCAAGGCACGCTCATTCTCCCATCGATTTCATTGCACTCCCTTTTGTGTTCATGTAACATAGCGAATCTCATAATGTAGAGATGCTTCGTAGATCAATATTTGTTGCAATGCATAAATTGAGACATCAACTACAAAAATTTAACTTACAGTTAGTTATATTTTAATTTATCAACATGAACAAAAAAAATTATTCGGGAATGGTCAAGGTATAACATATTTGGAAATGCCGATTGATACTGTAGCTCGAATAATTGGGAGCATAAGAAAGTAGCGAACAAAATGACTAACAATATACGTCTCGTCAACCCTCCAAAGTTAGTCTTGTGATACTGGAGAGTGAACAAATGGTCGTCGCCAGAATCAAAGGAATTACTTCCAGTTGTTGAAGAGATGCTGGTGTAGTTTGAGCCAAAACTGGTTTTGAGTAAAACATTGTTGCTTGACCTAGTATCATAGAAGCGATATCAACTATTAAATCAACTTCAGTAAGCTGGTGAAAGTTCTGGAGGTTTAAGCATAGTGGACACCTTGATGTTTAGGAGATAAGCAGCTCTCAGTTTTCTTAATGAAGGGGATGACTTAGAGAAGCACTTGATCACCATTCTATAATCGTCTCCGACACATAGAAATATCAACCTCTTTCACCGTTTTAAATGATAAATTGGCAAAGTTCTCTGAGATAATTTGCGAAATGCAGTAGTTGATGTCTCTTGATTTCTTTCATCACCTTCATGGTTCTTTAGGAAGCTTTTCAAACTTCTTTCTCCACATTGGGTTTGCGAAATATGAGTTGGGAAGTACTGAAAGTATCAGATGGCTTCATTTAGGTGCGGGCATCTTGAGAGGTCTAATCTCTGATTAAGAAAACAAAGGCGAAATTAGACAGGACACCACAAAGCTTTCAAGGACTCATCTATTTATCAAAAATTCAAAATGAATCAAAGACATCTAGTGCCTAAGTATATGAAATTATATGAAGACATGAATTTATATGTACATCGTAATGAAAATGTTGGAAGCCTGTACAAAAGTGAATTTTGGAGAAGTACTTATTACTACTTTGGAAAAACAATTCATTACAATTTGTGAAAAAGTGGATTTTAGAAGATGCTGAGCACAAATACCCATAGAAATTCTAGCAAAAAAGCAAAATACAATTCCTCATACAATTGTTTAGATCAAATCAGGGAAGAACCTTCAGTTAAGAATAGATACCTCTGGGTATTTGGTCAACTGAAGTCTAATATCAGCAGAAGGGACATCTCTTTGACTATCTATCAAGCGTGTGGATGACATTTTTATTAGTTTAGTAACCCATTCAATGCTTTGATCAGCAAACTTTGAGAAACCATGAGACTTGCTTCTCCCTGAGGTATGGAAACAAACGTACCTAAATGATGTTCTGCTATAACCAAGTAGGAGATATTACTTGCACTGGTAAGAAGATATTACATTGAAGTCATAAGAGATATTACATGTTTCATTAACTATTTTAAGTTATCCCGACTCTTCTTTGAGTTCAACATTCTTCTGTCGGAATCAAGCCAAACAAGAAGTGCATCCCTATCAGAGTTAAGTAAAAGGTGAGAATCTTAGATATGTTTGCATTGATACTTTAGATGAAGGACCCAAACCACATGCGTACAGTGAGATGGGGATAGTTTATACAACACATCAATAACATTACCAAAACACTTAACAGATTCTACCACGACATAGAAGTCAGTTATTCGCTACCAAATGTACAATATAGGAAGAAGTTAGCTCGAAATAACAAAAACATGAATTGATGTAAAAAAGGAAGAGGCATAACCCTAGGAAATGTAATACGGAGTCTTTGAACTGCATCAGTGGTTCTCTTCTTGCCTTTATACATTATCATGATTGTTTTGGGAGATGAAACACTTGCAGACTGCAAAACCGATGACCTAGATCCATCTCTATACAATGTCAGAAGAACAAGATAGAATGTCAATAAATTTTGATCAGATCAGCGACAAAAGAAAATATGTTATCTGTTTCGGACCTTCACTATAGAAGGATTCAGATCAAAACCAATAAAAGGCCATCCCACGAGATCACTATCTACTCCCGACACTAATGGTGTTGACAAAAAATTGGCCAGTACCAAAAAATCATATCAACTCGATAAGGAAATTCACAAATAAACACAAGTTTTCAAATGAAAAAGAAAAAAATTCAGATCACCACAACAGGAAAGTTTAGCGCTCTGATCATCTACAATATAAGTAATATAAAGCCAATAGAATTTAAAGTTTGGAATATGGGAAAGCACCGGATGGAATGCAAATCGTCTGAGGATTTGATTTGATTGAGAGTGTAGAAAAATCTCATGGAAATGTGTGGAAGAAGAAGCCAAGTGTCCTCTCCTGGAGAGACCCGTCTTACTTTTATATATAAGATGTATCATAACACTACTTTATAGACATGTGTCTTAAATATTTAATTGTGTGGCTCAATATTCACTTTTAGGAATGAAGCTTATTACGAATTTCTTTTTTTCTCAATCCGGTTTATTGCTACATGATTACATTTATAGGGTGAAACATAAAGAATCTCTCGATCAATCACAATCGCTTATCTTTTCTTTACATAACGTCATTTTAGAAGTGATTCCGAATAGTCGGATAATCACACTTATGTAATCTCAAAACCGGAGATTCAATCATTCATATTTGGCTTTAATATATTATCAAGGATGTTCAAGAACTTATCGTTATATAAAATCACCACATATAGGCTGATAAAATAATATATAATTTTCACCGTTTTTATCATCAGATGATGTTAAAAACTCTATTTTTCTTAATCATATTTCATATAATATCTTCTGGAATTATATGAAATTATTATTTAGAGTTTCATCAAATCGACATGATATGATACGACTATGAGACGACTAGGCTCAAAACATATTAAATATAACAAGTGTTGGATGATACTCTATTATAATATTATACTAGAATTGAGTTTGTACCATGTGCAAAAATTTATTTTGAAATTAATATTAATATATTTTTTGAAATTAATATAAAGATACTAAATAAGATATACATTATTAAAATATTATTAGAATTAACATTAATTTTAAAAAGAGATTTTTTAGTTAGAATTTAATGCCTAAATTTATGTGATTTACAACTTATGAGTGCTTATAAGATTTTTTTTTAAGAATACTTATTAGTTTCTAAATATTAAATTATTAAACATGGTTTTTAAAATTGTGATACATGCACTTGATATGTGATATTGATTAGAAATAATACTAATATTAATATAACAAAATATTGTCTATTTATTTTAGGAAAATGTTTAATATGACTTTTAAATAGATAAGTTCTATTTTAATACAATAGATTACATATATGTATATAAGTATAGTGATGAAGAAAGAAGTGAGAAATTCACCTAAGGCTACTTACAGTGGGTGCTGTTAAATTATATTCAACACATTCGATAAACTGTGTTGAATCCGTTATTCTTTCATTTTTTTTTTACAAAATCGATAAGATAATGACACGTGGCTTGATATTAGTGGTTGTTGTGATTCTTGAGATTTTTTATCCACTCGAATAATTTGAGTTATATTAACTCATAATAAAAAATTATTTCTATTTATAAAAGTTATATCAAAATTCATCATGTTTTTATTCTATAAATAGAAACTTGTTTTATTTGATTTGGATACAGAAAAAAATCAATAATGGATCCCAACAATAACCCTTTTAACACCCAAAATTCTACTAATCACCCTTTAACTACTCAAATCCCAGTAACTTTCAATTTCAAAACCAGTCTTCAAATCCGCCTCCAAACATACCAAATTATGGTTTTCAACCAAATTTTTTCATGTCGTCCGCTATTCCAAATTATCGTCCATATTATGAATCGATGTCATATATCTCAACCAGTTTCTTTTTCTTCTACTCCAACTAATGATCGAGCAACAGACTTTCCCGAATTCTCTACTCAAGTGTCTCTTGGTGGTATGGGTGGTGTTCATGGAGCCACCCCGAATGCTGATAATTCAACTCGTACTCGTCGGAAAGTGCCAAATGGAGCACTGAGCAAAATTTGGTGTTATTGAGTGGGTGGATAAAATTTGGAACATACATCATTGTTGCAAAAACCCAAAAGGTGAAACATATTGGGGTAAAATTGCTGATTATTGTAATGAACACTGCTCATTTAATCCTCCACGTGATGGAGTTTCATGTAGAAATCATTACAACTACATCAACCAAAAATGGGCAAATGGATTGCGCTTACGATAATGTTAAACGTCTCCAACAAAGCGGGTGGTCGGAGAATGGTGTTTTAGCAAAAGCGCATGAATTATATTCAAGTGCTAACAATTGTCATTTTAGTTTAATGTCAGAATGGAACGTTGTTCGTGATCAACCACGTTATGGGAGTCAAGTAGGAGGAAATACTGGTTCTGGAAGCAGTGGATCTAAGAGATCTCGTGAGAGTGATTTCAGTGACTAAGCTCTATAGGATCTAGTGCTCGTCCAATGGGGAGGGATGCAACTAAAAAAAATGTTCATCACGATTGCAAGCAGATCTAGTCAAACACATATGGGCAAAATTTGGAGTGTCTCGTGATTAAAATATTTTAAGTTTTTATGTATGCTTATGTATTGTTTGAGTTATGTATTTTAGTTATGTATTTGAGTTATGTTTGAGTTATGTATTAAGTCTACTGTATTGACAACGTTATGTGTTTTTATTATGTTGTGTGCTTATTATTATTGTATGACATCTAAGTATTTTGTAATTTGAATAATGAAAACAATAGTTTTCGTATTTATTACTGCAAAAAGTAAAAAATAAAATACAAAAAAAATATTTTAAAAATATTAGTCTTTAATTATTTTGGCTTAACTTTACTCGACAATTGTTGATCTGTAATTACAAAACTACAAAGATAAAATAAAATAAAAAATAAAAAATGGTGGGGTAGGTATTGAATTTTATCAAACAAAATGATTGTAGAGTATAAAAATTGAATGAGTGTTGAATTAATATGTGGAGGAAAAAAGAAGATGAAGTGGAATGTTAAAAATGAAAAAGAGGTGTTGAATATTATTATACATTGTACATAGTCGCCCTGGGAATTATAACCGAACCGAAATTTCCGAACCGGACCGAACCGGTTTTTCGGTTATTGAACGGTTATCAATCAGAAGAACTTAAAATTGATTTCGGTTATCGGTTCGGTTCGCCGAACCGATCGGTTAACCGAATTTGATTTTTTTTTTTCAATTTCGGAAATTAAACCAAAATTAAACCAAAATTTTGAAAATTGAACCAAATAACCGAATTTACCCGAAAATAACCGAAATACCCGAACCGAACCGAATTACCCGAAAATAACCGAATTAACCGAAAATTTTCCGGTTTACCCAAAAATCGGTTAATTTCTGAAATTTTCCAAAAAACCGAATTAACCGAAACCCGAACCGAACCGAAATTTTTTCGGTTCAATTCGGAAACAAAATTTCAAACCCGAAAAAACCGAAAAAACCGAAAACCCGAACCGAATTGACCCGACCCGACCCGAATCCCACCCCAAGTACATAGTCTAGTAAAAATAAGATAGTGAAAGCTGACAAAAAAAAAATATATATATATATAATCTACTATATAAAAGGAGAAGGGGTGCTCTCCTACTTTG
>OVAU01001866.1:0-13681 GCA_900406315.1 Biscutella laevigata subsp. laevigata
GTCTTATTTACTTTTACGCTTAAGTTCGAGCTCGCGGGATGGGATCAAAATAGAATTACCGAACCATTTGAATCGAGAGAGAAGAAAGAAGAGGAAGGAGGAGAAGAGTGCAAATATCCGACGTGGATCTAGGAGATCTGAGCTGGATCCAATTCCAGATCAGCAGAAAAAGGATTAATCAATCATGTTTGNAAAAGGATTAATCAATCATGTTTGACGGATTTAACATTCAAAATTAGTTTATTTTCTGAGTGATTATTTCTGACATCAACAAATGTAATCTCCTAAGGGTTAAGTGGACTTTAATTCTAGGGTCCACTTTCTACTAAATACTTTCAAAATCGTCACTCTGAGTCTAAATATCTCTTTATTAAATCTAGTAATATAATAAAATGAAAAATATTATCATGCAGTATGCGACAAAACATTTAGAGATTTTTTTTTCCCTACAGAGCTTTTTTAAAACAGATTTATGTGGTTGCCGTTAAAAGTTCGACAGAGCAATAATATTTTGTATTGATGAAAAGAAGAAGAATAAAAAGGAAAGAGAAAGAAGGATTTTTAACAATGGCGTCTCTTACTCTCAGTGTCTCTTCTACTTCGTCTCGTTCCTCTGTTTCCACTTCATCGCTTTCTCCATCTCTTACTCTCACTCTTCCACTATCCCAAAACCGTCTCAATCACCGCCGCCTTCGCCGTCGTCTGTCCTTCTCCGTCATCCCTCACCGGATTTCTCACTCCTCCCACACTTGTTTCAGTTCTCAGGTTTTTCTTCTTCTCTTTAGTATCAATTCAATCCAATTTTCTAAAATGTGTATACCTATTTATACAATTCATGCGTTTATAGATTAGGTGTTCTTCGGTAAATGAGCCATTGAAAGTGATGATTTCTGGAGCTCCGGCTTCAGGAAAAGGCACTCAATGTGAACTCATAGTTCAGAAGGTAATAAATCAAATTATTAATGCTCCTTTCTTGTTTTGTTTCAGTACCATATTAGTTTAGTGATTGAAAGTCTCCTCACATTGCACTAATAGCCACCGATTAACTTAACAACATTACTGATTATGCCTGGGATAAAACCCCAATCGAAAATACCAAACCAATTTTTGGAATTAGATTTTATACAGATTTTAACAATATTCAAACTGAATTAACCGAGAATCTTTGAAAACCTCTACGTAATACCCTGTAGAGCTTGTTAACAATACGAGGAAATATCTGGTCTTGTAATATTTATGCATAATTTCCTATTAGATTCCTATGTTTGATGAGGAATCTGAGGTTTCTTGCACTTTTGATGTATAGATTTTACACCTTTATTGTCTGTCTAGATGTAAAGACAAGGATTTACTTTCTTGCTTTTGCAGTTTGGTTTGGTGCACATATCAACGGGAGATCTCTTGAGAGCAGAAGTATCATCTGGGACAGATATTGGAAAGAGAGCAAAAGAGTTCATGAATTCGGGAAATTTGGTTCCGGATGAGATTGTAATTGCGGTACTGATTTAGGTCAACGGGCTTGAGTAGCAATTTGTTATTCTTCCTCTGATATTACCATCTTTATAGATGGTTGCTGGAAGATTATCACGCGAAGATGCTAAAATGCAAGGATGGCTTCTTGATGGATTTCCTCGGAGTTTTGCTCAGGCACAGAGTCTGGACAAACTAAATGTCAAACCTGACATTTTTCTCTTATTACAAGTACGTGCAAATTTCTCTCATTGCCAATATCAAATGTTCACACTCACTGGCTACGTTTCTTTGCTTATATTCCATTCTTAATGACAGGTTCCTGATGAAATTCTTATAGATAGATGTGTTGGTAGAAGGTTGGATCCAGTGACTGGAAAAATTTATCATATTAAAAACTATCCTCCTGAATCGGAAGAAATTAAAGCAAGACTTATAACACGCCCTGATGATACAGAAGAGAAGGTGAGCTTTTGGACTTATTGCTTGCTTCTCAGTTTTTTAATTCCCACTGTGAAAGCAACTGTAATCTCACGAGCTCATTTTTGTTGAAGGTAAAAGCCCGTTTGCAAATATACAAACAAAATTCGGAAGCGATTGTTTCTGCGTACTCAGATGTCATGATCAAGGTATTGGGAAATTTGTTATTTTAATGTTTTTGGGATGCCATCATTGATCATTGAGGTTTAGAAGTATCTCATTCATTCGAGCACAGATTGATGCAAACAGGCCAAAAGAAAAGGTTTTTGAGGAGACCCGGAATCTACTTTCTCAGATACAGTTAAAAAGATTGATAAAGACTGGCAAGTAGTCTCACACATTTATGTATTTCCAGTTCAAGATGAGTTTTTCCAACCTTGATATCTTAACTTATGCCAAGTACTTTTCTACTCTATGTCCTTTAGAATATACTTTCGTTAGTTGTCTCATTTGCTTCCAAAGAAAAAACTATCTCTTCGTGTTGTCATTAAATTTTTTGATTCAGGCCTTTTAAAAAATAGACTCTCTGATAAGTCTGATGGCTACTTCTAACATAGGGAAAGATTCACGAACTCCCCTAGTGCGTTTGAAGATAATATGGTCAATCCTTATATGTTTAACGTGTATTTGGTTCCTGCTGTATGCAAGCGATGTTAATTATGAAACAGGTCCTTGCAGATAAAGCATCTCCTGTACAGGTCATTGAATAATACTTCTCTTTGAAGATAGAGTATGAAATAAATCTAAAGATGTTCTTATTTATGAAAAATGGTTATTTACAGGATAAATGGAGAGGAATTCCAACGAGGTTGAATAACATTCCTCATTCGAGGGATATCAGAGCTTATTTCTATGAAGATGTGCTGCAAGCTACACTTAGATCTGTCAATGATGGAAACACCCGTCTTCGGGTTAGGCTTATCACGCACAAATCTATTAGCAATGCTGCATGCTAAATTTTACTGTCTTTTTATTGATTCTGTTACAAATGAATAGGTGGACATAAATATACCCGAGCTAAATCCTGAAATGGTCAGTAATTTACTTAACTAGTTGTTCTGAAGCTTCTTAATATATATCTACAATCATGAGCTATTGTTATATGTAGGATGTTTATCGGATAGGAACTTTAATGGAACTTGTTCGAGTTCTAGCTTTATCGTTTGCTGATGATGGAAAAAGAGTGAAGGTATACATGGTTTTGAAGAGTAAA
This sequence comes from Biscutella laevigata subsp. laevigata, assembly GCA_900406315.1. NCBI lineage: Eukaryota > Viridiplantae > Streptophyta > Magnoliopsida > Brassicales > Brassicaceae > Biscutella > Biscutella laevigata. Next base: position 3,164 of record OVAU01001866.1, read on the forward strand.
GGATGACACTTGGTTACGATTTGTTGCAGTTCTTGTTTACATTCATCTTCTTTCCTTTTTCCAGGTTTGTGTTCAAGGGTCAATGGGAGAAGGTGCACTCGCTGGAATGCCACTGCAATTGGCAGGCACACGAAAGATTTTAGAATATATGGACTGGGGTGATGATGAAACTTTGGGAACTTTTGTCAAGATTGGTGCAATTGGTAACATATGAAACCGAGTAGTTTTCAAGATATACTGAAACAAAAACTATGTTTAACTCTAGAAATACCTCTTGATGTTATCATAATCGGTATCTTAGAGGTTTAGTAACAATAGAATCATACAAAAACTGAACCGTTTCAGAATATTGTTTTGTGTGCATAATGAAACTTGTTATGCATATATAAATCAAGTTGAATATATATATATATATATATATATATATATGTGTGTCCGGATACGGTTAGTACATATTATCCTGTTCTTGATTCTTTTGGGGCACATATAAACAAATATGTGTTGACGATGACAGGTGGTAAAGAAGTTGATGAAGAAGACGATGTGTTCATCTTAGTGGCTCCACAAAATGCTGTTGGAAATTGTATAATAGATGTGAGGAGCTAGAAATGCTAATATTCATCATTCACTTGAACGTCTTAACTTCGTCTGTATTCCTTTTGTTAGGATCTACAAGCGATGACTACTGCTGCTGGGAAAAAACCAGTTATACTTATCAATCCTAAGCTCAAGGTACCTCTCTCAGCTTGCGTTATTTTTTCCTTTTATACAGACACTATATGGTAACATTGTACTCTTTTGTGGGTGACATTGCTTTTTTTTTTTTCCAGGACTTACCCGCTTCAAGTGGGATAATGCAAGTAAGCACACACAGTGTTTGATTACCTCAACCATCTAATAAGAAGGTTAAGTTTCCTATTGTTTCCTTTGTTTCTCAGACAATGGGTAGGGAAAAAAGGCTGGAATATGCCTTAACATTTGACAACTGCTATGTCTTCCGGCTTCTCTATTATGCCGGAACACAATACCCGATTATGGGGGCTCTTAGGTACAGTCGTTTGGTTGTGGAACCACGGAGTGTTTCTTAACCATTTGTTTATCAATGTCTGTTCATTCTGAATCTTTTACCTAAATTTGGTTAGGATGTCTTATCCTTACCGGTATGAGCTTTACAAGAGGGTTAACGAGGAAAATGGAAAAGAAAAATATGTCTTGATATCAACGTACACGGAAAGGCCAACCCCTGACGAAATCAATGACGCCTTTTCTGGAATATCGCGGTAAAAAAATTCCTATATAGTGCCTCTTATCACCCTGTAATTACTTTGTTTTATTATCATTTGAAGAATAACTGAGAAGGTTTTTTGGACATTTTAGGGATCAAAGCAAGAAGCCTTCAGGATTCTGGTAATGAAAATTCTTGAAAACTGCAGTAAAATCTGATTGATTTTGTGTGTAGCTAAATGTGAGAAACACTTGCAGGGGGTTCCTAGGAAGTGGGTTTTTTTAGAGGAACATTCATCGTAATGCTCATTTACCAAGCAGAGAGTGATGAGATTCATGTTGGTCTGCATAATTTTCTCCTTATATGAGGTCTCTCGAAGTTTGATTCATATGAATTTACTAAAAATTCACAACTCCTACATATAGAGTACAACTATGAAAGAAGTTTGTTAGAATCAAACTCAATAATAGAAGATATAAGGCGGATCGATTTTTTTAAAAAGGCCAAAAATTATCTAGAACACTCAAAGAAGAATTACATGAACTATATGAAACTTTTAAGCTCAACTTAGTCTGTCTATCTATTCACCAAATATCAGTATATATAGTACCAAACTTCTGGAATATCTTAAAAGGTATATCCTCTAAAATATCTTACAACCTTATTTTACAACTATAATCTTTTATATATGGATCAAACAAATATTAGTTGTATATTAGTCTTTGCAATGAAAATCATCTTAAAATTTTTATGTAAGGGATTACGATGTCACTTTTGAGTATGTTCTCGAAGACTCTATTGGCCTTCATGGCTAGACGTGTGATAATAGATGACATTATGATGGCGTAAGAAAATTTTCATGCCCTTCGTACAAACTCTATATACAATTCCAAATTTATGGTTACCAAAACAGGCATGAGAAAACATATAACCACGTGGAATGGATGTTTATGAGGCATTAATGTTAAAACTTTTGCTTCTCTGAAATATGGGTTAAAATAAATCATGTCATTTATTTCCCTATCTCATATCAGATATTGATTAATGGAAAACCCATAGGATTGCAAAAGTTCTCATATGTTATTTGCTGATAATAACTTATATTCTACAAAAGAAAATGTTCACAATTTGTGGAGATCTTAAATATCTCAAGGCTTTATGGAAAAGCCTCGAGACAACAACTAAAATAAGGAAAGTCATCCTTATTTTTTGGGATGTAAGTAAGAAAATGTCAAGGAAAAATATTTTAAAACACAAAGATTACCAGTGAATGGAGCACGAGAATGTACTTACGACTCCTATAACACATGTGATTCAAAGATGAATGTCTTCGCTTTTGTACAAGATCGCTTGAATGATAGGGTTAGCACTTGGTCTCCTAATCCCTTTAACTGATTTCACTTATTTTCCAGATTCATTGATGATCTTAAACGAATTGAATGGATCTTCAAAATTGTTCTAGCCCTTCCATCACACTTACTTGATCATCCAATCTAGATTAGTACATCCGATCAAAAATTTCCCACTTTGATCGAGATCTTCCTTTGATCTTTGATCTAATATCAGTTCGGTATTACATGATCTATCCATGTTTGGGATGGGTAAGACTTGTCTATGGTCCATCAATCATTTCGTACAACCCACCCCCTATAGAGCTTAAGTGCCATTTTCCAATCTTGCACCATGCGACATTACCTATGCCTGAGTAGTTACTAAGTCATTTATTTAATGACTTGATTATTTTCCTTGATTTTCCACCAAGTGTCGATCAGTTGTGCATAATACTCGACCAACATCCTCGATCCAAGTTCGATCCAAGCATATTACTCGAACCAAATTGATCCTAACCGACTAAGTATCGATCCTTCTATCATTTCTCAGCCTATATCCATTTTTTACTCGAGCCAAATCCCAAACACTCGATCCAAATTGATTTTTCTCGGTCTAAGTCAAGCTCAGATATGTTACATATATCATTCATTTTAAAGGTGTGCCTAAGATAATGAGATTAAGGCTGATTTCTACTAGATCTATAGATGGCTACTCAAGAAATTATATCAAATCCAGATCATGTTCCTTGAAATAGGGTTATGAGTTAGCACGTGAGAAAATACCTAAACAACTACGACGGAGCTCCATCACCTAATATCTAGAACATGTTGAGTAAGGTTTGGAAAATTCAAACTTCCAACAAACTAAAACACTTTATGTGCTCTCCCAAGATGCATACATACATGTCAAACACTGGCCTACCAACATTAGGGGAATGATAATAGCTGTCTCAGATCTGAGGAACCGGAGGAAATAATTAATCACCTTATCTTTGAGTCCTCCCATCGGTACAATTTTGGACGCTATCAGACATTTATCCATTTATGATTTTTTCCCGAGTACATTTTTATACCAAGATATGGATTTTTTATTTTGGAGGAGAAAAGAAGAGGGGATATCAATACCCCAAAGAGAAGTCTACCCATGGGTCATATAGTACATCTGGAAGACAATAAATTAAAGAGTTTCCAATGGTAAATAGGTGGACGCAACAGAAACCTACAATTGGCTAAACTTGAAGAAGAAACGTGGCGACTAGCAAACAAAAACGAGAGTAAGGCAAATATGGAAGACTTTGGCCCCGACTAAATGCAGACCAATGATAATTAGACTTTTATTGATTAAAAGTCTAGCATCTTTGTGAGATGGTGAATGCGGGTTTACTATGTCAAACCAACTCAGGAGCATTTAACGCACTAGTTCTATAAAGAACTCTCTTAGTCTAAGTAGATATAGGATTGTTTATGTCACTGACAATTTTAAGAGAGAAAATAAAGCTCAAAACTGAAAAGGCAACAAAAACGATTAAGACTAAAAACAATAGGAAAGATAAGCAAATGAGCCAGACAGTCGATTTCGAGCAGTCAATAGGAAAGATAAGCAAATGAGCCAGACAGTCGATTTCGAGCAGTCAGTTTCATGCTTACAATTTTCCTAAGTTCTAGGCTAGAGTGATCAATCTTATCCTAGCATCAATAATAAGAAGATATGAAATAATTCAAGCTCTAAACATCATAAGCAATTAACAACAACCCTAACCTACCCTAAACCCATAAACTTAAGGTGAACTATTCACTAATCATGGTGAAGACACAAGATCCCAAGATAGGTAATTGTCTAAACATGATCCAAACAAGAAAATAGAAGAAAATAAGAAAGAAAAGCAAAATTAGATTAAGATTCAACTTAATATTCAAAGGTTTACACCCGAAAGGATAAAAACTAGTCTTCGAACCAAATAGAACATAACATAAGGAAAATTAGGTCTAAAAACGTATTTGTAGATCCTAAAAACTTGTGTAAAACGATCTGGTTAACTGCCCAAAACGTTGACTTTCCCTGAACAGTATCAATCACGCCAGACCGATATAATCTCATCGATGTGGTTCAGCTCCGTAACGGTCAGACGTGACCATTACACTTGGTTTGTATGGTCTTATGCTCAGTCTTCTCCCCTTATATAAGTAATACACGATTGATACTCTTAACTGATACAGACCTTGGTCGCTTCTTCCTTTGTACCGGTTAGGCATGATCGATACACCAAATCGGTCTAATCCACAGCCGAACGCTCCCATGTGTATCGGGACAACATGACTGATATATAGTGGCTGGTTGGATGTACTGATCCATGTTGCACGATATGCACGTCTGATATGGCCTGAGATCCGATCCTTTGCTCCCAAAGTGATTCGTTTTCCATATAAGTCATCTCCAACACATGAAACGTGAAAATAATGCAAATGCACCCTAAAAGAACCTAAATGAGATCTTAAACTAATGAAAAACAGATATAAAAGACTGGTTTAAAACGGTTAAAAGCGCTATATATCAACTCCCCCAAACTTAACATTTGTTTGTCCTCAAGCAAAACAAAGTTCAAGAGAAAAGAAAGAGATTAAAAATGCAGGAACCTCAGATAAACATGCATAAGTCAAATCGAGGAGTAATCCAAACACGGCACATCTCAAATTACCCACAACCTAAAACCTAGCACCCAAGCATCAAACACAAATGAGAACCCGAACACCATCACAAGACTCTTTATTATATTTAAAGATAGGATATAGTCTTTACTGACAGGGAGAGCCCTTTTCACAATGCTTCTTGGGTATCATTCTATATTTTTTCAAGCCAACCACCTTATTCTTTTTTTTTTCCTTTTTTTTTTTCTTTTCTTTTCATCTTTTTTCTTTGGTTTTCTTTTCTTTTCCTAGTGGTTGATTACATACAATGCTTCTTGGGCATATCAACCAAGAATAGAGAGAACATGATCTTTGAATTGAATAACACGCCCTTAGGAACCCAATCAAGGATTTAGACTAACAGTCTCAAGCCTATTGACAAGAATCCTGAAAAAGTACAATCAATTACGGCGTCAAAGCAAACAAATGGAAAGCTTACCTAGAGTCATTCGGTTTTAACCAGTGTCCCTTTAAATGTACCCGCCTAAACTATTCAAAAACGTTATAAAAGACCCTTGAGGAAGCCTCTATCATCATAAGTTCCCTATGCATATGCTTCGTCAAGAACACAATATCCTCTGGTTTTTGGTTTTAAAATAATACTAATACTTCGTGTTTTCAGGTTTCTTTTCACATTGGGACAATGTGAAGTAAGTCTGTGGGAGTGTACTTTAGGCCATGTTTCTAACTCTATTAGGATTTTTGGAATTATGACACTCTCTTGCGATGATTGGCCCCTTCATGATAGTTTATTTCCTAGAACTACCACTGCTAGATGTTGTTTGGTGCAGGGAAATTGGAGAACCACATGACCAAACTCCCTGCCAGAAAAATAAGGCTTGGTAGAGCTTTGTTGGATCTGAGGTTGACTCGTTTATTAGGAAAGACAAGTAGAACACGCTCATGATTTGTTCATCCTCTTACCACCCTCTTTGATCCTAAGTGGCCGGACTCATCTTAAGTTTGATTACTTTCCTTGAACCCAATCCTCTTTTCAAGCTTTAGATGTCTTGTCATTTTCTTCATGTCATTAAGTAATCTATCATGTGCAAAGAATATGGAGAGAGTTTGAGTTAACTTGGTCTTGTTGTTGTCTAGTTAGTTGGAAATTTAGGTGGTTAGACGATTATCATGTTTTGACTGCAATGCTTACGTTATTTCCTTTTGGCCATATGAAGTATAGCATTGGGGAGGGGGGGGGGGTTTAAAAAACTCATTAATAGGAAACTTAGGCTAAAATAAAACTATATTGACATTGTTGTTGTTATATGAAAACGTTTTGATATTTTGCACTCATGAGTTCGATCGAACTACAAGTGGTTAGATTGACCCTTGAGTCGGACTTGCTGAGTTTGATCGAACCCAAAAAGGTTCAATCGAAACCAAAAAGGTTCGATCGAACCCTCCCCTTATAAAAAAGGAAAACAAAAACAAAAAGAAAGAAAAAGAAAAAGAAACGGGAGAGAAAAAGAAAAAGAAAAAGACACGAAAAAGAATCACCTTGGTTAGGTTTGATCTCAACTAAAAATTGAAAATTGTTTGTTTCAATTCAGGATATATAGAATATTCTAGCTACTAGTGGTATGTTAGGTCAAGGTCGTCTCTTAATCGCTCTCTCTCTCTCTCTCTCTCTCTCTCTCTCTCTCTCTCCTTATTTTGCATAATGGTATGATATATTTGACACCATTTTTGTTGAACACCCCGAACACCTTAACTTCACCACTATACAACCTTCCCACATCTTCATTGGACCCTCTTTCCCTAATTGAAGGATTTTCTGATAAAAAACTCACAATCTCTTTAATGAATGTAGTGAGTTTGCTAACTTGAATGCATAATCTATCCAGGTCGAGGTTCATAATATGAACAAACTTGGGCGATCATTGTGGGATTTTGGGACAATNTGCATAATGGTATGATATATTTGACACCATTTTTGTTGAACACCCCGAACACCTTAACTTCACCACTATACAACCTTCCCACATCTTCATTGGACCCTCTTTCCCTAATTGAAGGATTTTCTGATAAAAAACTCACAATCTCTTTAATGAATGTAGTGAGTTTGCTAACTTGAATGCATAATCTATCCAGGTCGAGGTTCATAATATGAACAAACTTGGGCGATCATTGTGGGATNTGAGGTTCATAGTATGAACAAACTTGGGCGATCATTGTGGGATTTTGGGACAATATGCAAACACTTTTGGTTTGTGTGTAGTCTGCAAGATATGTTTGGACTATGGTCAACTGAGGAGAGTAGGGTTCTTGCAGTTACCCCCTTGGAATAACAATTCGATTGGACTACCGAGATTTCTAGGTTCTCGGGGCTAACATTTGTGACGTTGCTAGTACTTGAACGACACTGGTTAGGCGTAGGTTCACACTAGAGACCTCAGGGTGAACCTATTCTCAGAGGTTAGGTAAAGGAGACACATGTTAGATTGTGTGAATGGCTTTATCTCGAGCCTTGCGTACGTGACAACATTGGGTGTTTGTCGAGTAAGTTCAGGAATCTAAGTTGTGTTCATAGATTCTAAAGTTCTTTTCTCACCCATAAATCTGAACAGTTCCTGTCAAAACCCCTTCTAGAAACCCTAGGTTCAATTGCTTGCTTATTTGTCTTCTTACTTGTTGCTCGTTTACTGCTTTTATCACCTCACCATTACCTGCTACAATCAATCAATCATCTTCTCACCTTTGTTTTAGTCAATTCTCAGTTCTCCTGTCTCTTTGTGTTAGTCTTTAGTCTCTGTGGATTCGATCCCTAAGTACTATAATAGATTTATGTGCACTTACAAATATTAGCTTTCTAAGGTAAAACCTTAGTGACATCACCTGACCACCAAGAGAATGAAATCAAATCGCTCTTGGTTATTTTGGTCGTGTGACTAAGAGTCCTAATGCACCACAACAGTGGGGTATGGCCAAGCAGTCCTTGTTGAGCTCAAGATGGTAAGTTAATGCCATTCTTAGAACCGATTCCACTAGATCATAGAATGTCTCCAGAGATATCTAAAATTAAGTCGATCAGTTCGCCCTTTCGCCTATTGGTGGGACCCAAGAACGGATCTCCCAAGACCTAACGTTTTAGTTATTGAAAGTTTCCTTATCTGTTATTGCATCGTTTCCTTTTCTTGCCTTGTTTTCTTTCTTGCTTATTTCCATTATTTGCTTGCTCGTTTAATTCAGAAATAAAAACCTTAAAGCTCTAATCAACTTAGCTCTAGACACGTTTGGACTTAAAGCACTAGACTTCTCTGTGGATTCGATCCCTAATTACTCAACTGACATATGTGTGCACTTGCAACCAGAGTGTTTACGAGGAAAAGGTTAATTAAAACATCTGATAAAATTTGTGGCAAAATAAACCACGCATCATCAATGATCTTTTAGCCTCGTTTTTTTAGTCTAAATTACCCAACCATGAATCTATAAACCACCCAATGCTATACTTCCTATGTCAAAAAACGAAAACACACAAGTATCAGAGTCAAAACAAAAACGTGATGGTAATCATCTAACCACCTAGAATTCTATACTAACTAGACCTTAGCATGACCAAGTTAACTCAAACTCTCTCTATAGTTTTTGCACATGAATGAGCACTTACTCGCAGTGATAATGGAACATAAATCTTCAGTTTGAAAAGAAGATTAAGTAAATTGAAGGTTACCAAGCTTAAAGTGAGCTTGACAACTAAGAGTTAGAAAGAGTGGTAAAAGGGAGACAAACTCCGAGCGTAATCTACTTCTCTTTCTTGATATCAAACTCCTAATAAGGTAAAAAAAATCATGTTAGATTCCAAGTTAAATGAGTTAACGTCAGATCCAACAAAACTCCAACAAGTGTTGGTTTTCAAGGAGGGAATTTGGTCATGAGGTTTTCCAGCTTCCCTGCACTAAACGATTTCTAGCGGTAATGATACCAGACAATCAACTATCATAAAAAGGTAAGCGGCATAATAAAAAAGATCCATGATAGGTAAAATAGTGCTAAAAATCTGAGACAAAATTGATATCACTAAAAACTAAAGCCAGCATGAAGGTAAATATGGCTGATGGAACACTCCCCAAAACTTATGTCACAATGCCTTAGTGTGAAAATAAACCTAGAAGAGCGATTCACCTACAAAACTGAAGCAAATACCAGAAAAAATCAAAATATGAAAAAGGATATTGTGAGTTTCGTGATGATTTATGGAAAGACTAGGAAGGTGGTGATCTTCTGGGTGCTCTCACATCCATTGGGACACATAGATCTTGGTTAGAGCTAGTACCGATCGAATTTTTGGGGAGGTTAATCGTACTTTGTGTGGATTTTGAAACCCGCCTATGAACCTTCTTGTATGTAAACAAAAATGGCGATCTAGCCATTCTGGGGAAGGTTCGAACGAACCAAATTTGGTACGATCGAATCGCTTAGTCACGGCTCTCCAGTTCGATCGAACTCATGTTCTATTGAATCTGTTATTATTCGTCACGTAGAAATGTTTTTTTGCAAATCACCTTGAAACTCATCAAAAACAAAAACATGTGAAAAGCAAACGAAAATTTAAAATAAAATCAAAAGCAAGTGAAGTATTGATAGGTTGCGTCCCATGAGCGCTTGTTTAACGTTGCGAGCCTGGCAGAAGTCTGCACATCAATCAAATTCCGGAGGAGGAAGAGAGATTGTGTCCCTATTTTCTGTAGGCGGATCTGGGTCAGCTTTGCTTGGAGCCTTGTGAGGTCATGATCTGGCAATTTGAATGAGATGAAGTGATATAAGCATGAAGATCCAAGACTCCAAGACCAAGCTAGATGAGCATTCAATTGAGATCTTCACGAGACCTATGACCAGAATAAGAGCTCAAAGGCTTGCAGGAGTAGTGATTTATGTGTGGAAGAACTTGGAGGAACACACCAAGCACTTGGAGATTGAAGAAAACCTTGAACCAGTCCATTGCCTAAACATCTCCAATGCGGTTCATATTAGGTTGAACACTCTTTTTTCTAGGTTGAGTTTTATCTCAAATGGTTTTCCCAACCAAAGTTTTAACAAGGCCACTGATCACAAAAATAGCCTAATGATGAACCACCAAAGAAGCCAAAGAAGGGAAGTACCGTAGTCGTAACCCGAGACATATGACCATTGCAACTCTTGGTCAAATTAGATTCCTTTCCTACTTTTGAAACTCAACGTTTTATTACCCACTATTTAGGGTTTTGTTTCCTTTTCATTTCAAGTTTGAGTATTAATAACAGTGTTTTTGTTTACCTTTTGCTGCTACTATTG